>KV001366.1:46195-60343 GCA_001598015.1 Dorcoceras hygrometricum | reverse complement strand
CCTAATGACCCCAAGTGAGTCGGCAAACGGGTCAAAGTGAGACGCCTATCATGTAGAGTCTCAATGAAGTTTCGAGTAGTGAGGACTAATCAGTACAACCAAGACCTCAGACTTATCCACTCGACAAATGGTAGCCACTTGGAAAGTCCGAACGAGGGTAGTTCGATAGATCACCAGGTCACTATCCATCTGCATGCTCAGAACATCACAATGTTCCCTACCAATGAAACATGGTACTTCACATCGCAGATGCTAGTCTCAAGCTCGGGCGACCTTATCCTCATTTTGATGGCCCAATCGACCAGGAACAAGTTCAGAATACACAGTGACTATTAGATGTGTTTCATGATAGCCATCATATCCACTATCACATCTAACATACACTATGGTGCATTCTAGGTCTTTATCCAACACAATTGTTAACATTATAGCATAATGAAAATAAAGAATGCCATAAAGAAATACGAATTTCATAAATAAAGATCGTTATACAAAGAGTCAATAATACCCACACGCCACAAGTTGGCTAGTTGGGCATCTACTCTAACACAGGGAGATCAGCACAGAAGCAAGCAGCTTAGAACAGTTTAGTTGAGAGCTGACCAAACTAAGACATCGACCAGAACAGCTCAGAGAAGAACGTATGAGAGATTCAAATCAGATATAGATCAGCACAGAGTCATACAGATTAGAGAAAATAAGAAAAAGAGCAGCTTAAAGAAGAAACGCAGCACAGGTTGCACGAGACCTATGTGGACGTCAATTTCTTTGATTTTGGTTGTACTAATTATTGCACATGGGGCAAAATCATAGAAAAATAGAAGAAAATATGTGAATTTGAAGATCATTTATCTTTTAGTCTGAGTAAGCGAACATTAATATTAACGTGCTCTGATGGTTCTTCAAAATATTTCATTGAGGAGAAATCTCTCTGTGCTACAAAAGTTATAAGATTTCAAAAAAATTTCGAGTCTTATTTTATAAATATATGGGTAGTAATGATTATCGAATCGCAAATAAATTTTCCAAAAGAAAAGTACAGCGATCTCTTCTGTCATTCTGACAAAATCGCAAACGATCTGTTTAGGGAAAATAGAAGAGATTCTGCAAATTTTGTTATCATTTATCTCCTAATCTGTGTAAATAAGCAAAATCAGTAGCACTCGTTTAGCTTTTAATTTCTTATTCAGCTCAGTCATTTTCGCCAAAGTTGTTTTTATTTGCTATTTGTATCTATGCTGCAAAAATGTTTTAGAGATTTCAAAATTCATTTTGCTAAAGATAAAGTGGTGTAAAGAAGTCTGAATAGCAGTAATATCTTCTATCGAGCTGCCACAGATTACGCGCAATCTGTGTGGACGCCATTTTCTTTGGTTCTGGTTGAATTGTTGATAGCGCATGGGACAGAAACAGAGAAATATAGAAAAAATTCTATTAATTCAATCTTCATTTATCCTTTAATCTGAATAGATGAAAATTTTCAGTAGCTTATGATTGTTTTTAAAAATTCATATCATGCATTTTGTTTTCTCCAAACTGTCGTCCCTGCAAAATTTTTTTTCTTTTCAAAAACTGAAACCCATGTTGTGTTAAGGGGGAGTTTTTATTTTTCATTATTAAGGGGGAGATAATATTTCGAAGCCTTTTTTATTCTCACAGAAAGGGTGAGAAATATTTCGATCTGTTTATTTGTGCTTTTGTTTTTCCAAGTTTTGAGTTCATAAAAAAATGAGAGATTGTTGGATATGTGTAACAAATCAGATCTTAGTTTTAATGAACACAAAACTTGTTATTTTTATATCTACTAGTTTACGTGAGTGTACAGATTTAGCTAGGTTCATCGATTAGATGCAAGATGAAAAGCGACAAACTGAGTTCAATCGAGAAGATTTTCAAGTTGATCCAGTAGGGAACCACAAACGATCCAGCAGTCGATATCCAAGCTGATCCAGATTAAAGCAATGATCAGCACAGAAGAAACCAGTTCAGGAAGAGAATCTTAGAAGAGAACAAGATCAGCTCAGAAGAAACTAGCTTAGAACAGTTCAGCTAAGAACTGAACGACCTAAGACATCGACCAGAACAGCTCAGAGAAGAACAGATGAGAGATTCAGATCAGAGATAGTGCATCACAGAGTATTTAAGCTTAGAGCAGATAAGAACAAGAGCAGCTTAAGGAAGAAGTTTAGCACAGCTTAGAGCAAGAGCAGCTGAGGTGTAGTTTCGTAGAGGCGATCATCTGAGAGGAAGAAGAATAAGCAAGACTCAGAATAGAACAGCTCAGAGCAGATTAACTCAGAGGCATTCAGCTCAGAAGGCACCAGCTCAGAGCATATCAGATCATGAGCAAAGCAGTTTGAACTTGAGCGTATGCGAAGACTGGATTAAAGTAGTTCCGAGGCGATCATCTGAGAGGAAGAAGAATAAGCAAGACTCAGAATAGAACAGCTCAGAGCAGATTAACTCAGAGGCATTCAGCTCAGAAGGCACCAGCTCAGAGCATATCAGATCATGAGCAAAGCAGTTTGAACTTGAGCGTATGCGAAGACTGGATTAAAGTAGTTCCAACTGATTTGCTACGTCAACATCAAGTTCATAACAAGTACAAAGACATTAAATGATCTCAGAAACCTATGTACGATGAAAGGACAACAGGACACAATGTCAGAAACTTTACAGAAGATTTTCAACGACTAGAAAATTGTGTCCAACAGTAACATAAGACCAAAGACCTTATATATACGAGCTGAACTGATGAAGACAGTAGGTGCAAGAGAATGGCGAACAAACAGTGAGACAGAAGAAAATCAAAGAGAGTCGTCGGCATGGGAAGAAAACAGGGGCAAAGAAGTCGACGATCAGATCAGAGGAGATTATCGTCAAAGTCGACTGCTGAGACTATCAGCTTTGAAGAAGCACTTCCCAGTGTGTGAGGAAACATTCGATAGTTTATTCACTGTAATATTTCTCACACACAGATTCACTCGCATATATGAGAGCCTAGAGCTGAATAAATTAGTTGAGTGAATCACACCCCAAATATACGAACAGAGTCTAGACATCTAATAATCAGCTCATAACGAAGCTCATTCAGCTTATGGCCTAAAGCCTTGTAGCCTAAATCAGCTACCTCAAATCTACAGAGCACTATCCAGCTCTAAATACAAGAAGAACGAGATGTAATAGCTTACCCAAAAGCTCTAATGGGACGGGAGAAGCTATCGGCTGAAATCGCGACAAGGTTCGAACGCTTCAACTACGACGCTCCTCTTCGAACAGCCGACTCAAGTCTCCTAAGTGATATCAAAAGGACGGTCTTTGAAAGACGAACTCAGCGCCACCAGCCTTTCTCCAAACGGCAGCGTCAATCGACGGCAATCGCGAAATTTGTGTTCGGATGAACAGTAAGGGTTTGAGGAACAGATATAATTCGAAAGCTCTCTGGGAAGAAGATAGGAAATATCGGGTCTCAAAATCGTCTAAGTGTTGGTCAACACATATATATATTCTCCAGTCAACGCTACAGTGCCATCGACCAAATAAGATCTGAGCGCTTTAACCAGCTTTGACTCCTCTACGCTAACCAAATCTGACTACCACCGAAAAACTGTCGCACTAGAGTCCAGCTCTCATCAAATCTGATGCTCGCTAAACATGTCGCATCTATGACACTCAGCCAGCATCAAATAAAGCTCTCTGGGAAGAAGATAGGAAATATCGGGTCTCAAAATCGTCTAAGTGTTGGTCAACACATATATATATTCTCCAGTCAACGCTACAGTGCCATCGACCAAATAAGATCTGAGCGCTTTAACCAGCTTTGACTCCTCTACGCTAACCAAATCTGACTACCACCGAAAAATGTCGCACTAGAGTCCAGCTCTCATCAAATCTGATGCTCGCTAAACAATGTCGCATCTATGACACTCAGCCAGCATCAAATCTGGTATACGCCAAACGACATCGCATCGCTTACACTCAACCCGCGTCTACCTGGGTAACCCAAAATGACATCGTTTCGTCTCCCGCTCAGGACAACCCGCTCATTCACACGAGGGTCAGATCTGAACACCCAGATCTTATTCAAATCTGAAAAACCGGTCTACTCAAACCACGAACCAAACCGATATACGCGACTCCTCCAGTTCACTTGTACAGGACGTTTCTTTCCAAAGCCGAACACCAACGGTTCACGAGACACTAATCCGCCCAGCGCTCATGTTCTCTCTTTCTCGTTGTCAGACCAATCAGCTCAAAGCTGTTTCATCCCAAAACAAATCGCTCCCACTCCGTTCCATAACAATCTGAAGATCATCGATCAGATCGACTCATACTCTCTCTCTCTCCAGCTCTGGGCTCCTCCTCTACTCAATCTGCCCACATCTAAAGCTGATATCCACGAACAGCTTTGACCAGTTCTCCTAGCTTGATACCCGATAATTCACAAGGCACGCTTCTCCGATTTAAATCCTCGTTCCAATCTAATAAAGTCATTAATCATTATATAATCAATTCTATCTTATTTCTTCAAATCTGCTTGTAACATCGCACTAATTAAATCGGTTAATTACAGACCTCACATCCTTCACACCTCAAGAGATTTAGTCCTCAAAATCAAAAGGCAACTACAGATCAAAATCGAAGGACTACCAGAAAATCACCAGACAAAATACATAACTCTCCAAAACTTTCTCAGAGCTTATCAAAAATCTCGCACCCAGAGTACCAAAATCAACTCAAAACATCAATCAGCAAGCTAGAAATTACCTGGATCAGCTCTGCATATTCTCAAACAGATGAGCCACTCCTGTCTCATCTTTTCTTCAACTTCCCAAGTAGCTTCCTCTCGTCCATGCTTGCTCCATGGGACCATCACCAACGGAATAGTCTTGTTTCTCAACTGCTTCTCCTTCCTATACAGAATCTGTACTGGATATTCAACATAATTCAGGGTTTGATCCATCTCAATTTCATCGGTCCTTAGCACATGGGACGGATCTGGCTCATATTTCCTCAACATTGACACATGAAACACATCATGCATCGCTGCTAACTAAGCAAGAAACTGCAATCCATAAGCCAAGGATCCAATCCTCTCAACAATCTCGAAGGGACCAACAAATCTAGGAGTTAACTTACCCTTAAACCTGAATCTCATCACGCTCTTGAAAGGTGAAACTTTCAGAAATGCTCGATCGCCAACCTGAAACTCCAAAGGCCTGCGCCTTTTATTAGCATAGCTAGCTTGACGATCTTGTGCAGCTTTCATTCTACTCCGAATCAGCTCAACCTGATCTTTCATATGCTGCACAAATTCAGGGGTAGATAGTTTCCTCTCACCAACTTCTTCCCAAAAAATCGGCGATCTACACTTTCGACCATAGAAAGCTTCGAATTGGGCCATCCCGATAGCCACTTGGTAGCTATTATTGTACGAAAAATCTACCAGGGATAAAGAGTCCTGCCAACCACCACTGAAATCCATCACAAACACTCGCATCATGTCCTCCAAAATCTGAATAGTTCTCTCGGATTGGCCATCTATCTGCAGGTGATAAGCTGTACTCATAGTCAATCTCGAACACATCGCTTCTTGCAAGCTCTTCCAAATCGGGAAGTAAATCGTGGATCTCTATCGGACACTATCAAAACCGATACTCCATGAAATCTAACCACGTGGTCAACGTACAGTCTCGCCATCTTCTTCATGGAACACCTCACATCATATAGGAAATGAAATGGGCTGACTTCGAAAGCCTGTCAATAACAACCCAAATTGCATCACATCCCCTATTCGAACAAGGTAAATGAGTCACAAAATCCATGGCCACGTGCTCCCAATTCCATTGAGGCACTTCTAAACTCTGTAGCAATCCACCAGGTCTCATTCTCTTGGCCTTGACCTGTTGGCAATTCAAACATCGAGCTACAAATCCAGAGATGTCATTCCTCATACCTTCCCACCAGTAGTGAAACTTCAAGGCATGATACATCTTCCTCTCACCCGGATGCACACTACAACGACTGCAATGGGCCTCGTTCAAGCACCAGTAGTGAAACTTCAAGGCATGATACATCTTCCTCTCACCCGGATGCACACTACAACGACTGCAATGGGCCTCGTTCAAGATAGCTTCTTTCAAATTGATCAGGTTCGGAACAACTAATCGACCACAAAATTTCAGGCATCCATCAGAAGCAACCGAAAAAGTCTTCCGAGTGACCATTCTGGGCTTTCATATTCAACTCATGAATGTACGGGTCAGTCCTCTGTGCTGCTCTAATGTCTGCAACAAGATGCGGTTTAACCTGAAAAGAAGAAACCACGAAGTACTGATCATCTGGCTGAAAACCGCCATCCAGAAGTCCCTAAATGCTCATGGAATTTTGATATACTCAACGACACCAACATTGCAGGCTGAGCTTTCCTACTCAAAGCATCTGCCACTAAGTTCATCCACCTAGGATGATACTGAATCTCACAGTCAAAATCCTTGAGCTACTCCATCCAAGACGTTGTCTCATATTCAGATCTGACTGAGTGAAGATATACTTCAAACTCTTGTGGTCCGTGTACACCACAAACTGCACACCATACATGTAATGACGCCAAATCTTACACGCAAAAATAATGGCGGCCAAATCTAGATCATGAACGGGGTATCTCGTCTCATGGGGATTCAACTGTCGAGATGCATAGGCTATCACACGCCCGTTCTGCATCAATACACAACCCAAACCATTCAGAGAAGCATCGAAACAAACCATAAAACCTCCAGAACCCAAAGGTAAAGCCAACACAGGAGCAGTGTCAACTTCTCCTTAAGCAACTGGAAACTCGACTCACACTCGTCTGTCCACAGAAATCTTCTATCCTTCTGGGTCAACTGCGTCATCGGCTTGGTTATTGGAGAAAACCCCTCAATGAAACGTCTAATATAGCCAGCCAAACCCTAGAAACTACAGATCTCAGAAACATTCCTAGGTCATTCCCAGTTAAGAACTGCTTCGACCTTACTAGGATCCACTGAAATACCTTGTGCAGATATGACATGACCCAAAAAGATTACTTTATCCAACCAAAATTCACACTTACTGAACTTCGCATAAAGCTGTGAGTCTCTCAGTTTCTGCACCTCAAGTGCTCCTTATGCTCTCTACAGCTCCTCGAATACACCAGAATATCATCTATGAAGACAATCACAAAATTATCGATATACTCTCTAAAGACACGATTCATCAAATCCATGAAGACAGCAGGGGCATTCGATAATCCAAACCTTATCACAAGAAACTCATAATGCTCGTATCTAGTCCGGAACGCCGTCTTCGCCACATCAGCGTCTCTAATCCGCAACTGATGATAACCAGATCACAAATCAATCTTGGAGTATACTGCCGATCCCTACAACTGATCGATCAGATCATCAATTCTTGGCAACGGGTACTTTTTCTTAATCATCGCTTTATTCAACTGTCGAAAATCAACACACATCCTCATAGACCCATCTTTCTTCTTCACCAAGAGAATCGGGCCTCCCCAAGGCGACAAACTCGGCCTTATGAAACCTTTCTCTAGAAGATCAAGCAACTGTTCTTTCAGCTCCTTCAACTAAGCTGGCGCCAATCGATATGACAACTCTCGAAATTGGGGCGGTTCCTGGCACCAACTCAATGCTGAAATCAATCTCTCGTCTCGGAGGGAATCCAGAAATCTCATCTAGAAACACATATGGGAACTCTCGAGCAATCGGGACATCACTAAACTCTATCCATGATTCTTGGGAAAAATCAAGGGCATAAATCATGAACCATGAATTCTCTAGCGACACAGACTAAAAATCTCCATGGCGGACACTAGTGGAATCTTCGATCACGAATCAGCAACGTAGAAATCTCACTTTTCCCCGAATTGAGGTTAAACCTCACTACACCATGGAAACAATCAACAGTCGCTCTATAACTGGACAGTACGTCCAAGCCCAAAATACAATCAAAATCTCTAATCTCTAAAGAAATCAGGTCCTGACCAACACATTCTCATCAAACCTAATAACGCAATCCAAAACCACTTCACGGGACATCAACCACATGCCAGCATGAGTGGAAACAGATACAACATCACACAGTGGGGTAGAGCTCAACCCACACTCATGCACAAAAAAATCAGATATAAAAAGAGTGTGATGCTCCTGCATCAAACAAAACTCGTGCAAGAAAACCAAAGATAGCACAAGTGCCTGCAATAACTCCTCCAGGCATATCATCAAATTGCTCTCTCGTCAAGGCATTCAATTAAGCTTGCTGAAGTCCCGAAAACTGAGGTCTAGAAGATCCTCGAACCTAGACGATTCTCGTGGTTGGAAACCTAATCGTTGGGACTGAGCAAAAGGTTGCGGTCTCTGTGAAGAACCACCAGCTGAACCTTGCTATGACTGATTCAAGGGTTGTCCTCCCATAAAAGGACAAACTATCCAGGCTTCCCACACCTATGGAAAAGACCCTGAACTCCACGACATTGCGACGTCATATGCCTACCTCCACACTGACTGCACGACACTCCTCCAGATCCACTACCATCGGAGCTAACAGAACCAGAAGAACTCGAATTTGATCGTCTCTTGAACTGTTATCCTCGAGTCTTGAACCTCTGGAGATTATACTGCTGCGACGTCTGAGGAGGCTGAAACGATTGTGTCCCTTCTAGCACGGGTTGGAAGTTGCATCCAGCTGTTGGCTGAACCTGATTCTGTGCCTCCAAAATACTCTCCTCAATGTCCACCGTTCTGTCCACTGCCTCAGCATAAGTCGCAGGAGAACCAGCTAATACCATATGGAACAAATCGGGCCTCAACCCTCTTAGAAACTTGTTCCTCTTCTTCCTCTCCAGTTTAGGAACGTGGGGAACATACGACAGGAGCGAAGAAAATTGTCTAGCGTACTCAGCCACTATCATGTTCCCTTGCTTCAGATTATCAAACGCCCTCTCACAGTTTTTGTAGTACGACTCAGGGGTATACTCCTGACGAAAAGCTGCATAGAAGCTCTCCCAAGAAATAAAAACACCACTCTCTCTCATGACTCGGAAAGTACCTTTCCACCAGCTTTGAGCATGATCCCTCAACTGCAAGACAGCCAACTTCAGTCTCTTCTCTTAGGTGTACTCCACCGTGTCAAACAACTCCTCCATGTGCTCCAACCAGCCTTCAGCCATCAAACCACTCTCCGTGCTAGTAAATGTAGGGGGATTCATCCTATGGAACTAGCCAACACCAGCTCCATCTCACCAATCTGCCTAGTCACATCTTTGTTAGGATAAAATTTATTAGTTTTGGAATAACAAAATAAGACAAGTTAAGTATTCAGTCGACAGTAAATCCAGACAAGAGCTACCGTAAACCAGTTGTTGATACAATCAGTGCTTTGTATAACCAGATGGCAACTACAGTGTTTTTTATATTCAGACGCAGGGATTATTTATCCAGACGCAAGCTACAGTGGACCATTTATCCAGTCGGAAGCTACAGTGATGTGTACATTTCAGACGATGGCTACAGTGATTCCCAGAATCAGACGCAAGCTACAGTAGATCACTTATTCAGTCGCAAACTACAGTGTCTTGTGAAATCAGTCGCAAGCTACAGTAAAGATTCAGTCATTGTTGTGATATGAGACGCAGTCATTCAGACGTTGGAGTGTTTATTGATGAAGAGCAAAACTACGTCGTTTATATAAGTTAAAATGATAGTGTTTGGCTCAATCCTAAAAATCAGACGATGAGTTTTTGAAAGGATTCAGATGTTGGTATATCTCAAGTATTAAAACTTCCAGTCGTTGCATTTTCTCAAGTACCTTAAAACTGGAAGATCTTAAACAACGATGAAGGAATTTCAGGCGCAAGCAACAAAGAGATTCAAATACATATACTCAAATTGGAAAAGATCAACAGAATCGTACAATTGCCTGGAATTGAGGAGACAACATCGGTACTATTTTTGGTATATAGTACGATGTACAGAGGCCGTTTTACAGTGTTTACACACAAATGGAAAGACGACAAATTGGCCCTGATGAAATGCAAATTTACCATGTAATGGATCAGGATTGACGGCGTACAAATTATCAGAATTTCAAAAAGGATTTTGTTTCCTTAACTATTCAAATGACCGTTGAGCGAAGACTATAAATACCAGCAGTTTGAATTGAAGAACAATCCTTTGCTCTCAATATTTGCTGAAACTCTGCCAAATTGATTTCTGAGTTATCTCACATATTGAAGCTATTCTCGAAGCTCAAAGATTCGAAGAACACAACCGTTGATATTCATTGATATACCTTCATTTCTATCTTCTGGTTACATTTCTGTAATTGAGTCTCATTGTTGAAACCAGAAGATTTTACAGTCTCATGTCTTTTCATTCATTATCATATCATTCGATTGAGTCTGTAACAAACACGCTATCGAAAAGACGTTTGAAAAACAAATTACCAAGTGTTGTAAACAGCAGCTGCGACTGCTTCGTGAAGTTAGTGGTGCTAGGAGTTCATACAAGTGAGGCTTGTGTGATTGGGTGTGTGCAGAAGGGCTGTAAACATCAAAGCTTCTAGTGGATCCTTCCTGAAAAGGAAGAAGGGGAGACGTAGGATATTTATATCCGAACTTACACAAACAAACTATGATCCCTTACTATTTACATTACGCACTTATTCATCGAGTTATCTGTTCACAAATTAATCGGCCTCTTTCCGCACATACTTTGTTGGCCGAGAGATTTGATTAAACTGAGATCCTTAAATCTGGTAACTCGGATATAAGTTAAGCAGCGCTTGTAAAACTATTTTAAACGATTTCGAAAATTTAAAATCAAAGGAGTTCGTTCAACCCCCACTTCTGAACTCCTGCTCTTGTTTTGATCCTATTTTGGGACTATCAATAGGTATCAGAGCCTACGCACCTCAGTTATTGAACAGCTGTCTTTCGTGCTTTATTATATCTCAATATGTCTACTTCTCACAACAAAATTCCTTTGTTTTCCAAGGAAGATTATGATGACTGGTAGATACGCATGCAAGCGCATCTGGCTGCTCTAGATGATGAAATGTGGGTGGTCCTCACTGAAGGGCTGCTGAAGATAATGAAGCCTAATCTAGCTTTTGCTATATCAAATGGCGAGCCTCAGTTCCTTGAGAAGGACAGACATGAGTATACAAGTGAAGACAAGAAGAAAGCCAACTTGGATAATGTGGTCAGGGATATCCTTTACAAGACGCTGGACAAGGACAAAAACATGTTCAGCAAAATCAAAACCTGCGCCACAGCTAAAGACATTTGGGAAAAGCTGACTCAAATCTGTGTGGGAAGTGACGAGACGAAGGAGAACAAGCTGACGGTTGCTCAGCATAAGTATGAGTCCATCAAAATGAAGGATGGAGAATCAATGACAGAGTTTGATGAGCGATTCAGCGCCGTGGTGATTGAACTAAACAGTCTGGGCAAAGAATACAGCAACAGAGAGTTGGCGCTGAAGGTGATGAGAGCGTTGCCCAGAGAGTGGGACGTGAAGACAATGGAGATGAGGGAATCAAAGGACCTGAACCAGCTAGAACTTCACGATCTGTTCGCAAATCTTAAGGCGTATGAGTTCAAATTGGAAACAAGAGCAGAAGTGGGTCCATCTACCTCTTAGCCGACAAAAGATTTAGCAGCTACAACTACTGAACAGTGCTCTCCAAGCACAAGCAAGACAGCTGATCAACTCAGCGACGACGTCATGTCCCTTTTCGTTAAGAAGTTTGGGAAATACTTGAGAAGATCCTTCAACCCTTCTACTCCTTATAATAATTAACATAAATCTGATAAAGTTAATGCTGATCTGACTTGTTTTAACTATGGTCGTCCAGGGCATTTTTCAGCTGATTGCAATAGGCCAAAGAAGGAAGAAAGATCCAGGGATGAAAAAAGAATTGATGATAGATACAGGAGTAGAGATGACAAGAAGGAGGAGCGATACAAGCGAGATGACAAGACTGATGAAAGATCTGTTGATAGATCCAAGGAGATATCCAAGGATAGACGGATGAGGACAAGAGGTGATAAGAGGACCAGCCGCAAGCATGATCAAAAAGTGCTAGTTGCTGAGGAAAGCACCAAGAGCTGGGCGGACACTGATTCAGAATCTTCATCCAGCAGCTCATCATCTAGCGATAGTGAACAAGAGGAGGTTCACTGCCTAATGGCTGACCAAACATCTGATGACGAGGTATTTGACTTCTCCAATATTGAATTTACACGAGAAGACCTTGTCAGTGCACTTAACGACATGGTCAAAGAGTACAGGAAGCTCTCTCACTCATTTGAGGAAATCAAGACCGAAAACATAAGTCTGAAAAATAGTTCGATTGAATCAAGTTCTGATGAGCTTGAGGATATTGACAGTTTAAAGACTGAGTTGAGTAAGCTGATGATAGAAAATGATTTGTTAAATAAATGAATCCAGTGAGCTCAAGGCTGAAGTTGAAAAATTAACTAAAGAAATGAGCTCCTGGAACCAATCGGCTCTTGCTCTCCACAAGCTGCAAGAAATCCAAAAATCAGTATACGATAGAACTGGTTTGGGTTTCAGTAGTAGTGAAAGCAGTGCAGGAGAGACAAGTACTCAATCACAGCCGGCACATGACAAGTTCAATAAGATGAGCTTTGTCAAAGCCAACGTGATATATGACTGCTATGAGTCGATAACATTTGATGACCAGAACTCTCCCAAGATGAACGATAATGGAAAAGCTGGTATCGGTTTTCAAAGACCTGAGAATTCCAAGCCCAGCTGGCTAAAGAACAAGCTGGACAAGGATAAAGCGAAAGCTGGTTCCAAGTCTTTTGTTCCCAACCATCCGAGGGGTAATTCAAGGAAGGCAAAATCTGGTTGGACAAAGGCTCATCTGAGGAGAGATCTAAGTGGTCAGAATATGAAATAAAAACTCAATATATCTCACAATTATGCACAGACCTTTGTGGACCCGCATACTGGGAAAACTGTTAAGGTAATTCAAGTATGGGCCCGAAAGGGGTAATCCTATCTGGACCCAAGTAAAATATGGTACCAAAAGCTGGTTTTATGATTGCAGGATAACAGGTACGAACCAGCTGAAGTATCAAACTTGTGGTACCTGGACAGCGGCTGTGCAAGACATATGATAGGAAATCGAAAGCTGCTATCAGACGTTATTCCACACAAAGGCGCAAAGATAGTCTTTGGTGATAACACATACGGTAACACTGTGGGTAAGGGTAAGCTTATACACGGTAACATCTGTATTTCTGATGTCTTAGTTGTTGATAATCTTCGATATAATTTGATTAGCATTAGTCAGCTGTGTGACAAAGGTTACATAGTCCAGTTTCAACAACACACATGCACAGTTCAGAGTCCAAGTGGTCTGACTGTATTGGTAAGAAAACGTTTGGGGAATACCTACATAATCAATTGGTCAGATCAGCTAGAACCTGAGCATTTGTGCCTTGCAGCTTGTTCTTCCAAGAGCTGGCTGTGGCATCAAAGAATGAATCATATTGCATTCAAAACACTTGCTAATTTGAGTCAACATGAAATGGTTTCTGGTCTGCCAAAAATTAGTTTCTCTAAGGATAATATCTGTGCAGCATGTCAGCTGGGTAAGAAAATTAAATCGACTTTCAAAAATAAAGGCGGAAACGTTCTACCCGTTGCCTTGAGCTCTTGCATATTGATATTTTTGGTTCTATTTCAGTAACGAGCTGAGGGGGAACGAATTACACCCTTGCAGTTGTTGATGATTTTACAAATATACTTGGGTGTTGTTTTTAAAAGCAAAATCTGAAATCGCCGACCAACTGATACGTCTTTTGAAACATTTACAAAATGACAGATCTTGTTCAGTCAACCGGATAAGAAGTGATCGCGGTACTGCGTTTCTAAATTTTAAATTAACTTCTTATTTGGAAGACTTGAGAATAAAGCATGAGCTTTCAGCAGCTAGAACTGCTCAGCAAAACGGGTTAGCTGAAAGGAGAAACCGCACTTTAAAAGAAGCTGCTAGATCTATGATTGCTTACTCCGACATTTCTAAAAAATTTTGGGCAAAAAGCAGTTAACACAGCGTGTTATACTC
>KV001366.1:17633-37903 GCA_001598015.1 Dorcoceras hygrometricum | reverse complement strand
GAAGACTGTTAGAGTAGATGCCCAACTAGCCAACTTGTGGCGTGTGGGTTTATAGACTCTTGTATGAAACAATCTTTATATATGATATTCGCATTTATTTATATGGCATTATTTACTTTCATTGTGTTGTATAATGATTAACAATTACGTTGAGTAAAGACCTAGAATGCACTATAGTGTATGTTAGATGTGATAGTGGGTATGACGGCTATCATGAAACACATCTAATAGTCACCGTGTATTCTGAACAAGTTCCTAGTCGATTGGGCCGTCAAAATGAGGATAAGGCCGCCAGAGCTCGAGACTAGTATCTGCGATGCGAAGTACCATGTTTCATTGGTAGGGAACATTGTGATGTTCTGAGCATGCAGATAGATAGTGACCTGGTGATCTATCGAACTACTCTCGTTCGGACTTTCCAAGTGGTTACCATTTTTCGAGTGGATAAGTCCGAGGTCTTGGTTGTACTGATTAGTCCTCACGACTCGAAACGTCATTGAGACTCTACATGATAGGCGTCTCACTTTGACCCGTTTGCCGACTTACATGGGGTCATTAGGCGGCGGGATTGGGTGAGACCCCGATGCATGTAAGAGTCGATGCATCGTTGTCGAGGATATCTGAGGGGATAATAGTGTATAAATCTCTGGCCAGAGTACTAGAAGTGTTTTAGGTAAATGGGTTTACCTAGTTACACTCGCGATGTCACTATTCGATCACCAAGATGTATGCATAGCTATCGGATCTTTAGCGACTCTCGATTTACCAATGATCGTTGATCTGATCGGGATATATGGATTGAAAGGACCGTACTGTACGCTAACCACGACCAACTGGTTCTTGCAGGCACTATCAGTGATACCTAGGGGATCATGAGGCGATGTTGCTAGACGCTCTTACCATGATCCGATGGGCAAGTACGGAATTGTGATTCCGGAGCCACAATGGTTGTGGGCCCACGGCTAGCTGTATCACTGAACCATTGAGGGTCACACAAGTACTGGATTCGAGATTACCGCACGGATACTGAGCTCAATGCGTTTAGCACTTGAGGAGGATTTTGGGGAGTGTGACTTCCTAAAAGTCAACAGGGGTCAAATCGTGATATCCCGCTGTTGAGGTGCAAAACAGTCATTTTGCACTGGGGTTCTGAAAAATGGTTTTTCAGATCATAGTATTCAGTTTTGGAAACTGAGTCGATCGGTCCGATCTGATCGGCGATCGGAGTTATGATGAAGTCACGGTGATAGGGATGAACCGAATGTTCATCCGTTGGACCCGGGCCCGTTGGGCCGGTCCAAGTCTATCACTAGTCTATTTAATTAGACTTAAGGGCTTCATAACTAAAAGTCATAACAATTACATTGCACAAAACCCTAACCCTGGAGCTCTAAAAGCCGCCGCCTCCCTCCTCTCACAAAAGCCGCTGCCGCCGCCGCCCCTCGCCGGAATTTGTTCCGGCCAACTTTTCGAGGAGAATCCGTTGGTGATAAAATCCATCAGTCTTCTAGTGCAGACTGATCGGAGGGAGATCGTTTCCGGTCGTGACCTGATTGACGAATCTACCGCCGCTTACCGTTAAGAGGCGGCGTTCTTGTAATTCCGGTTGGAGCTAGGCACGAGTTGCCAGCAAGGTAATCAACGTAAACACCCTATGAATGGTTCGTATTGTGTTTTGAATTAAATTGTATTGATCGTCTCCCGGGCAATTTTGTTTTCCGCTGCGCCCCGAGAGGCGGGATCCAGATCCTACACCGTTGTTCCCCAACAGTGGTATCAGAGCTATGGCTCGGATCCTTCAATACAGTAGTGCCATATTGCATCAAATCTCTGTTTTTAAAATCGAAACAACAAAAATATTTTTTTAAAACGACTGGCCGGCCGCCGCCTCGTGCCGCGGGCCATCGCGCGCGCAACAGCGCCCGCGACGCCATGCGCGCTGGCCGCGCATGGTGGCCGGCCATGGCCAGCGGCCACGAGCAATCGTTGCGCGGTGGTGCGCAACCAGTGCGCCCTGATGGGCGCACGCTCGCGGTGGGAGGCGCCGCTGTTGGCGCGGCCAGGCCGCGCATCATGCGGCCGACCAGATGCGGCCAGCCTCGTGCAAGCGTTGCGCGGAGGCGCGCGGACGATGCCCCACTTGATGCGGCGTGCGTGCGGCTGCTGCCGCACGCGATTTGTTGGCAGCGGCCGCCGTCCGGCGTGTCTCCCGGCAGCATGCAACGGCTGTTTTTCTTCTAGGTATGTTCGGGCCTGTCCCGGGCAGCCCGTGAAGTTTTCGGGCCGATATTCGATATCGGGCCCATTTTGGTCGATTTTGAAATTTTGAGATTTTTGGGCCCAAAATTGTTTTTGGACCAATATGATATAATTAAAATTAGCAAAATGTGATTTTAATTGTAAAATATGATAATTTATGCATGTTAATTAGATTATCTGCATGATTGGGATGATCGAGAGCCGTGCACAATTTGTTAGGTGTATGCGATAGGTTTAGGTGTATGCGATAGGTTTTTGTGATTCGGTGTGTAAATATTTTGATTATCATTTATAGTGGGCCTGTTTGTGGTCCGTTCTCACCCCTTGATAAATGTATCCCTTATTTGTCATAGTTAATTTAAATGTAAATTACTGATTTAGTGGGAGAACATCCGAAGACGGTGGACAATGACGATCAAGGATATTGAAGACCGAAGATCTGTAAAACCGAAGCATTGTAATAGGATTGCATTGCATGTTGCATTACCCCTAGGATTGGACCCAGGTCCGTGGCTGGCAACCACGGACCGCATAGCTCTCGCGATCGATCATCCCAATATTTATATATGTGATATATAGTTAGTTGAATCCGGATGTTTTAAATATGATTTAAAATATCTGTATGAGACCAAATTTTCCAAAATAAAATCCCTCGTTTTAAATACGATTTAAAACTTATATCAAGATAAAAGTTTATTCGATAAACTAAGGGAATTTAAATTTGTTTAAATATCCCTACCTTCCATCAACAATGGGTGTACGCTGATGCTACCCGTATACATGGCCCGGCTCATATTATTGAGGGGGTCATGTATGCCGGAAATCTGTCCACGCCATTGACAACTGTTGTGAGTTAGGTTGGAACTCCCTTTAACGTTGGCTCATATTATTGGGGACGTTAAGGGGACCGTCCTCCACGACTCAACATTGATGGGTCATCTTGACACGTGATAGTAAATGGCGTCATATTATTGGGCCCTTACTGGACGTGAGGTGAATACATGGAGGTTGCACCGGTTGCAATCGGAAACTACCTTTTGGGGGTCATGGATGGCTGATATTATTCGGGTCCATGATCGCTTGATTGGGCTCCGTGTACCCACTAAAGAAACTTGCTTTCTCGATTTCATTAAAGGGTGGTGAAATCGTTAAAATAGTGGGAGGGTAATTCATAAAACTTAACGACCTTGTTTTATGTCTTAGCGATTATATCTTATATAGTTAGTGATGATTGTCTGTTTTATTTTCAGTACTACTGCATTGTAAAATGGTTTCGATGAAAAACCCGCTTGCTGCTATACTTGATAGCAACAAGTTCACCGGTCTGAACTACCAAGACTGGCTTCGCAACCTCAACATTGTGTTGGCTTCAGAGAAGCTCCTCTATACGATAGACAAGAGCCCTCCGGAGGAAACCCCTGCCAATATCAACCCTGAGGAGCTGATTATGCTTAAACAATGGCGGGACGACGAGCTTAAGACTCGATGCTATGTGATGGCATCGATATCGAACGAAATGCAACGGCGCTTTGAGAAGACGAAGAATGCTGCTGACATACTTTTTCATCTCAAAGAACTGTACGGGGAGAACTCTCGACATGAGAGGTTCACGGCTGTCAAGGAGCTTATGACGAGCCGCATGCGCGATGGGACTTCGGTCCGCGAGCATGGGGTTCGTATGATTGGGCTCGTTGAAAAGCTGTCGGGCCTTGATATCACACTTCCACACGAGCTGTATGTGGATGTGCTTCTCCTCTCACTGCCTGCTGCATTCGACCCCTTTGTGGTCAACTTCAACATGAACAAGCTGGCAGCCACCCTTGAAGAGGTGGTTAACATGCTTGTAGTGTTCGAAGGAACCATAAAGAAGGACAAGCCCGTCCTCCTCATGCTCTTCTTCCTCTGCGAAGAAGGGGCCCAGACGCAAGGGAAAGAAGCGTTCTGCCCCTGCGAAGGAGGAAAAGCCCACCAAGAAGCCAAAGGCAAAGGCATCCAAGCCAAAAAAGAATGAGGATGTTTGCCACCACTGCCACAAGCCTGGGAATTGGAGGAGGAAGTTCAAGGAGTACCTCGAGCAGTTGCGAACTGCGAAAGGTATGTTCTATATTGAAATAAATATGTCTCTTAGTTCGACTTCTTGGGTACTTGATACCGGATGTGGATCTCATATCTGCAATGATTTGTAGGTGATGACAAGAATCCGACGTCTTAGAGAGGGTGAGACCCACTTGAGGCTTGGCAATGGAGCAAGATTTGCTGCAGTAGCTATAGGAGATGTTTATTTATTTCTGTCTTCTGATTTTAAGTTGTTATTGAGAAACGTTTTATTTGTTCCCGAATTAATAAAGAACATTATTTCTATTTCTATGCTTGATAGTGATGGATATTCTTGTATGTTTGCTAATTCGCTTTGCAATATTTACAAGAATGAATGTTTAATTGGAATTGGGGAACGCGAAAACGATTTATACACCTTAAAATTAAAAGATGTTCCAACTCGCGATGTCGAAGCACATACAACAACGATTAAACGGAATCACGATAACTTGAACCCAGCACAAATTTGGCACGCTAGGCTAGGTCATATTTCTCTAAGTAGGATGAACAAGTTAGTTAGGAGTGACATGTTTGATCTGTCAGACATCAACTCCCTACCAACTTGTGAATCTTGTCTTAAGGGAAAGATGACTAATAAACCCTTCAAGGGCAAGGGTGAGCGTGCTTAGGGTTAGGGTTAATATTGTTTATCAAGTGTATGATTAAGTCTAATCAAGTCTATATTAAATAGACAAGTAATAGGATTGGACCGGCCCAACGGGCCCGGGTCCAACGGAGGAACATTCGGTTCATCCCTATCACCGTGACTTCATCGTAACTCCGATCGCAGATCAGATCGGACCGATCGACTCAGTTTCCGAAACTGAACACTATGATCTAAAAAACCAGCGCAAAATGACTGTTTTGCCCCTCAACATCGGGAAATCACGATTTGACCCCTGTTGACTTTTAGGAAGTCGCACTCCCAAAATCCTCTTCTCATGCTCAACACATTGAGCTCAGTATCCGTGTGGGAATCTCGAATCCAGTACTTGTGTGACCCTCAATGGTTCAGGGATACAGCTAGCCGCGGGCCCACAACCATTGCGGCTCCGGAATCACAATTCCGGACTTGCCCAACGGATCATGGTAAGAGCGTCTAGCAACATCGCCCCATGATCCCCTAGGTATCACTGATAGTGCCTGCAAGAACCATTTGGTCGTGGTTAGCGTACAGTACGGTCCTTTCAATCCATATATCCCGATCAGATCAACGTCCATTGGTAAATCGAGAGTCGCTATAGATCCGATAGCTATGCGTACATCTTGGAGATCGAATGGTGACATTGCGAGTGTAACTAGGTTAACATATTTACCTAAAACACTTCTAGTACTCTGGCCATAGATTTATACACTATTATCCCCTCAGATAGCATAGGATATCCACGCATGTCTGTGAGCGGTGAATACTCGACAACGATACATCGACTCCTACATGCATCGGGATCTCACCCAATCTCGCCGCCTAATGACCCCAAGTGAGTCGGCAAACGAGTCAAAGTGAGACGCCTATCATGTAGAGTCTCAATGACGTTTCGAGTCGTGAGGACTAATCAGTACAACCAAGACCTCGGACTTATCCACTCGACAAATGGTAACCACTTGGAAAGTCCGAACGAGGGTAGTTCGATAGATCACCAGGTCACTATCTATCTGCATGCTCAGAACATCACAATGTTCCCTACCAATGAAACATGGTACTTCGCATCGCAGATACTAGTCTCGAACTCGGGCGGCCTTATCCTCATTTTGACGGCCCAATCAACTAGGAACATGTTCAGAATACACAGTGACTATTAGATGTGTTTCATGATAGCCGTCATACCCACTATCACATCTAACATACACTTTAGTGAATTCTAGGTCTTTACTCAACACAATTGTTAATCATCATACAACACAATGAAAGTAAAGAATGCCATATAAGTAAATGCGAATATCATATATAAAGATTGTCATATACAAGAGTCTATAAACCCACACGCCACAAGTTTGCTAGTTGGGCATCTACTCTAACAATTATATGTTAATATTGTATTAGGGCTTAATCACTTGTATCATTACACACAACCCTAGCCTCCAAAAACCTAGACCACTCGGCCGCCCCTCTCCTCTCGCCCCCTATCTCGACCGCGCCGCCGCCCAAGTGCCGCTGCCCCGCTGCCGCATACGTTGATTGGACTTGTTCCGATCAGCTTGACGAGGAGTTTCCGTCCGTGCCAAAATCCGTCAGCTTTCTAATGCAGGCTGATTGGAGGGAGATTGTTTCCGGTCGTGGACCTGATTGACGATCTACCGTCACCTACAGTTTGAAGTGCCGGTTTCCTCGTGAAACTGGTCGGATCCAGGTGCCTAGACGCCAGCAAGGTAACTATCTACGAACACCCTATGAATGTTTGTAGATTTATATTAATGTATTGAACACTTTCCGGGCAAATTTTTGTTTTTCCGCTGTGCCCCGGGAAGTGTGATCCGGATCCGCCACCGTGTTCCAACAGTGGTTTAAATACCCCTACCTTCCATCAACAATGGGTGTAAGCCTATGCTACCCGCATACATGGCCCGGCTCATATTATTGTGGGGGTTATGTATGCCGGAAAGCTATCCACACCATTGACAATTGTTGTGAGTCGGTTGGAACTCCCTTAACGTTGGCTCATATTATTGGGGACGTTAAGGGGACCGTCCTTCACGACTCAACATTGATGGGTCATCTTGACACGTGATAGTAAGCGGCGTCATATTATTGGGCCCTTACTGGACGTGAGGTGAATACATGGAGGTTGCACCGGTTACAATTGGAAACTACCTTTTGGGGGTCATGGTTGGCTGATATGATTCGGGACCATGATCGCTTGATTGGGCTCCGTGTACCCACTAAGGAAACTTGCTTTCCCGATTTCATTAGAGGGTGGTGAAATCGTTAAAATAGTGGGAGGGTAATTCATAAAACTTAACGACCTTGTTTTATGTCTTAGCGTTATTTCATATATAGTTAGTAATGTATGTCTGTTTTCTTTTCAGTATAAACTGCATTTATAATGTCTTCAATCAAAAACCCACTCGCTGCTATACTGGATAGCAACAAGTTCACCGGTCTGAACTACCAAGACTGGCTTCGAAACATCAACATTGTGTTGGCTTCGGAGAAACTTCTTTAACGATAGAGAAGAGCCCTCCGAAGGAAGCCCCTGCCGATATCAGCCCTGAGGAGCTGGTTATGCTTAAACAATGGTGGGACGACGAGCTTAAGACTCGATGCTATGTGATGGAATCGATGTCTAACGAAATGCAACGGCGCTTTGAGAAGACAAAGTATGCTGCTGACATACTTTTTCATCTCAAGTAACTGTAGATGCTATGTGATGGAATCGATGTCTAACGAAATGCAACGGCGCTTTGAGAAGAAAAAGTATGCTGCTGACATACTTTTTCATCTCAAGGAACTGTACGGGGAGAACTCTCGACATGAGAGGTTCACCGCTGTCAAGGATCTTATGACGAGCCGCATGCGCGATGGGACTTCGGTTCGCGAGCATGGGGTTCGTATGATTGGGCTCGTTGAGAAGCTGGAAGGCCTCGATATCACACTTCCACATGAGCTGTCTGTGGATGTGCTTCTCCTCTCACTGCCCGCTGCATTCGACCCCTTTGTGGTCAACTTTAACATGAACAAGCTGGCAGCCACCCTTGAAGAGGTGGTTAACATGCTTGTAGTGTTCGAAGGAACCATAAAGAATGACAAGCCCGTCCTCCTTATGGGCTCTTCTTCCTCTGCGAAGAAGGGGACCAGACGCAAGGGTAAGAAGCATTCTGCCCTTGCGAAGGAGGAAAAACCCACCAAGAAGCCGAAGGCAAAGGCCTCCAAGCCAAACAAGACTGAGGATGTTTGCCACCACTGCCACAAGCCTGGGCATTGGAGGAGGAACTGCAAGGATTACCTCGAGCAGTTGCAAACTGCAAAAGGTATGTTCTATATTGAAATAAATATGTCTCTTAATTCGACTTCTTGGGTACTTGATACCGGATGTGGATCTCATATCTGCAATGATTTGCAGGTGATGACAAGAAGCCGACGTTTTAGAGAGGGTGAGACCCACTTGAGGCTTGGCAATGGAGCAAGAGTTGCTGCAGTAACTATAGGAGATGTTTATTTATTTCTGTCTTCTGATTTTAAGTTGTTATTAAGAAACGTTTTATTTGTTCCCGAATTAATAAAGAACATTATTTCTGTTTCTATGCTTGATAGTGATGGATATTATTGTATGTTTGCTAATTCGATTTGCAATATTTACAAGAATGAATGTTTAATTGGAATTGGGGAACGCGAAAACGATTTATACACCTTAAAATTAAAAGACGTTCCAACTCGCGATGTCGAAACGCACACAACAACGATAAAGGAAATGCGATAGCTTAAACCCAGCACAACTTTGGCACGCCAGGCTGGGTCATATTTATTTAAGTAGGATGAACAAGTTAGTTAGGAGTGACATGTTTGATCTGTCAGACATTAACTCCCTACCGACTTGTGAGTCTTGTCTCAAGGGAAAGATGACTAAGCAACCCTTCAAGGGCAAGGGTGAGCGTGCTCAAGGCCTATTGGATTTGATCCATACTGATGTGTGTGGTCCACTTAGTATCGGTACTAAGTACGGTCACACATACTTCATCACCTTTACCAATGATTACTCTAGGTATGGGTACTTGTATTTAATGAAGCACAAGTCTGAATCCTTTGAAAGGTTCAAAGAATTCAAGGCTGAAGTAGAAAATCAATTAGGCAAAAGTATTAAAGCACTTCGATCCGATCGAGGTGGTGAATACTTAAGTGCTGAATTTCAAGACTATCTAAAATATAATGGGATTCTCTCACAGTGGACCCCTCCAGCAACACCATAGCTCAATGGTGTAGCGGAGCATCGTAATCGAACCTTGATGGATATGGTTCGATCTATGATGAGCTTCACTGAACTTCCTACCTCGTTTTGGGGCTATGCGCTCGAAACGGAGGTAATGTTGTTGAACAATGTCCACACCAAGGCAGTGGATAAAACTCCATATGAGATATGGATGGGCAAACCACCAAAATACTCATACATGAGAATTTGGGGATGTCCTGCTTACGTGAAGCAGACAGTGGGAGATAAGCTGGATACGAGATCCATCTTATGTTACTTCGTTGGGTATCCAAAGAATTCCATTGGATACTACTTCTACTATCCGAACGAAACAAAAGTGTTTGCTTCTAGGAATGCCACCTTCATGGAAAGGGAATTTCTACTTGATATAAAGGGCAGAATAGTAGAACTCGAAGAGGTTCGAGAACCAACTGAAGTACCAAGTGAATCTCCTGCACCTTCAGAGCCAGTACCAGAAATGGTCGCACCTAGCAGATCCGAAAGGGTTCCTAGGGCTCCTGAGAGATATGGTTTTCTCCTTGAACATGATAAAGGTGATCAAGTTGTTGGATCTGATCCAAGAACTTTCAAGGAGGAAATTTCCGATGCTGATTCCAATTTGTGGCTTGAAGCAATGCAGTCTGAGTTTGACTCAATGCATGCGAACCAAGTTTGAACTCTCGTTAATCCTCCTGAAGGAATTGTTCCTATTGGGTACAAATGGGTATACAAGAGGAAACTTGGGCCTGATGGTAAGGTAATAACCTACAAGGCACGACTGGTCGCGAAAGGTTACACTCAAAGGCAAGGTGTTGACTATGATGAAACCTTCTCACCAGCAGTACCAGAAATAGGTCGCACCTAGCAGATCCGAAAGGGTTCCTAGGGCTCCTGAGAGATATGGTTTTCTCCTTGAACATGATAAAGGTGATCAAGTTGTTGGATCTGATCCAAGAACTTTCAAGGAGGAAATTTCCGATGCTGATTCCAATTTGTGGCTTGAAGCAATGCAGTCTGAGTTTGACTCAATGCATGCGAACCAAGTTTGAACTCTCGTTAAACCTCCTAAAGGAATTGTTCCTATTGGGTACAAATGGGTATACAAGAGGAAACTTGGGCCTGATGGTAAGGTAATAACCTACAAGGCACGACTGGTCGCGAAAGGTTACACTCAAAGGCAAGGTGTTGACTATGATGAAACCTTCTCACCAGTCGCAATGTTCAAGTCAATTTGAATCTTATTAGCCATAGCCGCATGGTACGACTATGAGATATGGAAAATGGATGTGAAAACTGCGTTCCTTAATGGAAACATTAAGGAAGAGATCTATATGACGCAGCCTGAGGGTTTCACATCTGTAGGAAGTGAGCATAAGGTATGCAAACTTCAGAGATCGATCTACGGTCTCAAACAAGCATCGAGGAGTTGGAACCTGAGATTTGATGAAACAATTAAGGAATTTGGTTTCATCAAGAATCCCAAGGATCCATGTGTGTATAAGAAGGTGGTTAAAAGCGCTGTGACATTCCTTGTACTTTACGTTGATGACATTCTACTCATTGGGAATGATGTAGGAATGCTGCAGTCAACTAAAGTATGGTTGTCTAGTAGATTTTCGATGAAGGACATGGGTGAAGCATCCTATATTCTTGTAATACAGATCTATCGGGATAGATCGAAACGGATGCTCAGACTCACCCAAGCCACCTACATCGATACCATACTTAAGCGGTTCTCTATGGAAGAGTTCAAGAGAGGACACCTACCTATGTGCCACGGGGTCACTCTATCTAAGTCTATGTGTCCGAAGACTGATGAGGAGATAGAGAGCATGGCACATGTGCCATATGACTCGGCGATAGGTAGTATTATGTATGGCATGATCTCAACTAGACCAGATGTCGCATATGCTCTGAGTGTCACGAGCCGCTACCAGGCCATCCCCGGCCAATTGCATTGGAAGGCCGTGAAGGATATTCTTATGTACTTGCGAAGGACTAAGAATATGTTCATGGTCTATGGGGGCGGTGAACTGAAATTGGAAGGCTACACTGATTCTAGCTTCCAGTGTGATGTGGATGACTCGAAGTCTACCTCTGGATTTGTATTCATGCTCAATGCTGGTGCTGTCTCTTGGAAGAGTTCCAAGCAAGACACCATCGCGGATTCAACCACTGAGGCTGAGTACATTGCAGCATCAGCTGCTGCTAAGGAGGCCGTTTGGATGAGGAATTTCGTCCAAGAGTTGGGCATCATTCCTGATGGAGTTGGTCCAGTCCCGGTGTACTGCGACAACACGGGTTCCGTTGCGCAAGCAAAGGAGCCTAGGTCTCACCAAAGATCCAAACATATACTGAGGAAATACCACATAATCCGGGATATTGTGGCTAGAGGTTACATAGCAGTTGAGAGAGTCGCCTCTGCGGACAACATTGCTGATCCACTTACGAAGCCTTTGCCAGGATCGTTGTTTGAAAAAAATCGTGAAACAATGGGACTGCGTCTGATGAGTAGTTGGCTATAGGGCAAGTGGGAGATTGTTAGATACAGATGCCCAACTAGCCAACTTGTGGCGTGTGGGTTTTATAGACTCTTGTATGAAAAGATCTTTATATATGATATCCGCATTTTTTATGGTAATTCTTTATTTTCATTATGTTATATAATGTTAACAATTGTGTTGGATAAAGACCTAGAATGCACCATAGTGTATGTTAGATGTGATAGTGGGTATGACGGCTATCATGAAACACTGAGCATGCATATGTATAGTGACCTGGTGATCTATCGAACTACCCTCGTTGGGACTTTCCAAGTGGTTACCATTTGTCGACTGGATAATTCCGAGGTCTAGGTTGTACTGATTAGTCCTCACTACTCGAAACGTCATTGAGGCTCTACATGATAGGCGTCTCACTTTGACCCGTTTGCCGACTCACTTGGGGTCATTAGGAGGCGGGATTGGGTGAGGTCCCGATGCTTGTAGGAGTCGATGCTTCGTTGTCGAGGATTCACCGCTCGCTTACATGCATGGATATCCTATGCTATCTGAGGGGATAATAGTGTATAAATCTCTGGCCAGAGTACTAGAAGTGTTTAAGGTAAATGGGTTTACCTAGTAACACTCGTGATGTCACTATTCGATCTCCAAGATGTATGCATGGCTATCGGATCTCTAGCGACTCTCGATTTACCAATGGTCGTTGATCTGATCGGGATATATGTGTTGAAAGGACCGTACTGTACGCTAACCATGATCAACTGGTTCTTGCAGGCACTATCAGTGATACCTAGGGGATCATGGCGCGATGCTGCTAGGCGCTTTACCATGATCCGTTGGGCAAGTCCGAAATTGTGATTTCGGAGCCACAATGGTTGTGGGCCCACGGCTAGCTGTATCCCTGAACCATTGAGGGTCACACAAGTACTGGATTCATGATTCCCGCAGGGAAACTGAGCTCAATGTGTTGAGCATATGAGGAGAATTTTAGGGAGTGTGACTTCCTAAAAGTCAACAGGGGTCAAATTGCGATTTCCCGCTGTTGAGGGGCAAAACTGTCATTTTGGACTAGGTATCTGAAAAATAGTTTTTCACGTCATAATAGTCAGTTTTGGAAACTGATTCGATCTGTCCTATCTGATCGTCGATCGAAGTTATGATGAAACCGTGGTGATTTAAATGAACCGAATGTTCACATATGTACTTGGACCTGACCCAAGTCCAATGGGCCGGTTCAAGCCCATGTATACATATTATATGTTAATATTGTATTGGGCTTAATCACTTGTATCATTACACACAACCCTAGCCTCCAAAAACCTAGACCACTCGGCCGCCCCTCTCCTCTCGCCCCCTTTCTCGACCGCCCCGCCGGCGCATACGTTAATCGGACTTGTTCCGATCAGCTTGACGAGGAGTTTCCGTCCATGCCAAAATCCGTCAGCTTTCTAGTGCAGGCTGATTGGAGGGAGATTGTTTCCGGTCGTGGACCTGATTGATGATCTACCGCCGCCTACAGTTTGAAGTGCCGGTTTCCTCGTGAAACTGGTCAGAGCCAGGCGCCTAGACGCCAGTAAGGTAACTATCTACGAACACCCTATGAATGTTTGTAGATTTATATTAATGTATTGAACACTTTCCGGGCAAATATTTGTTTTTCCGCTGTGCCCCGGGAAGTGGGATCCGGATCCGCCACCGTGTTCCAACAGTGGTGTCAGAGGCAAGGCTCTGATCCTTCAATACATTATTGTGCCATAATTGCATGAATCTCGAATTTCAGAATTGAAACAAACAAAAAAATTGTTGAAGATGGCCGTGGCGCCGCCGTGCATGGCGGCGCCCCAACGTGCGATGGCCGCGCTTGTTGAGCGACCGATGCTGCGCGGCCGATGCTTGAGTCGCGCACCTGTTGCGCGATTGGTCGGCCACTGCGCCGCGCGCTGGCTGCGCAATTTGTTGCATGATGGCCGGCCGTTGCTCACTGATCATAGCTGTCTATCGGTCGGCAATCGAAGAAGATAAGGTTTGATGAACAGTAGCTAGGGTATCCGACAAAAGCGCGGCTGCTGATCTTTTTGATCCTTCTATTCAAACTAGGGACCAACAACGCCGCAGAGAACTACTGTCGCAACTGGACACGTCACCCGCTACTCATTGTTGAACACTAACCAACATCTGTTCGCAACGCAACAATAGATCTCTCACACAGCTGAAGCTAACACAACTCACAGCTGAGTCTTCTTCGCTAATCCAAAACGCTGTCGTTCCAACTATTCCAAACGAAGACGTTCCAACTAATCCAAACGACGACGTTTAGCTACTCACTGCTGAAACACGCTACCGCGCTCTCTATTGCTCAGCGACAACTGATCTCTCTACGACTGCTGAACACAACCACTCAGCGACCATTGCTGACGTCACCACTGCTGAACGCTAGCAACCAGCGATGACCCACGCTAACTACGGATCGCTGAATTCAATTCCTCAGCTTTCCAGAATTTCTCCAAGGCCTAAACAAAACCCGATAGCTTCTCCAAGCCTAACAACTCAAAGCTGATCTCAATAAAACCCGATTAATTAACTCAATTAATCTCATCAGCTTTCGGGTCTCACATACACCAAACAACATCGCATCGCTTTCACTCAACCCGTGTCCACTCGGGTAACCCAAAACGACATCGTTTCGTCTCTCGCTCACGAAAACCCGCTCATTCACATGAGGGTCAGATCTGAACACCCAAATCTTACTCAAATCTGAAAACAACGAATCGGTCTACTCAAACCACGAACCAAACCGATCTATGCGACTCCACCAGTTCACTCGTACGGTTCGTTTATTTCCAAAGATGAACACCAGCGGTTCACGAGACACTAATCCGCCCAGCGCTCATGTTCTCTCTTTCTCGTTTTCAGACCAATCAGCTCAAAGTTGTTTCATCCCGAAAAAAATCGCGCCCACTCCATTCCATAACAATCCGAAGATCATCGATCAGATCGACTCATACTCTCTCTCTCTCTCTCTCCAGCTCTGGGCTCCTCTACTGAAATCTGCCCGCATCTAAAGCTGATTTCCACGAATAGATTTGACCAGTTCTCCTAGCTGGATACCCGATAATTCACAAGGCGATTTAAATCCTCATTCCAATCTAATAAAATCATTAATCATTACATAATCAATTCTATCTTATTTCCTCAAATCTGCTCGTAACATCACACTAATTAAATAGGTTAATTACAGTCCTCACACCTTGATCGAACCCTCACCTCAAACCCTTGAGCCCTTCATCCCTTAGCCCTAGACTATCTCTCGACTCCATCTACTCCTTTGAACCTTTCCCCGTCTCGGTCCTAGGAAGCCTTTGTGTCATGAAAATTTGAGTCAAACATGTCATTTAAAGCATCATACTTGATTTCATATCATAAAATAAATAGATCTATACATACATGCAATAATATGAATGAAAGGTGCATTCAAAGGAGATTTTGTACTTGTCTCTTCTTAGATAACTTACAATCAATGCTTCAAGGCTTCAAGAGAGGGAGAGAAACCAAGAACACCTCTGAATTTGCCTTTGATAAGAGCTTGAAATTCAATGGAGGATGAAGGGGGAAAGGGGGCGACGGATTGAGAGGAAGGTTATGGTTTTGTCTTCTTTTTTATATATATAATGAATTGTGTTTCCATATGGGAGAAGGGGCCGAAAATGTTAAGGAAAAAGGGTTACATTGTGTTTTAAAATTGTTAATAGATGGTAGGAAAGTTGCTAATTTATGTATAATAAAAGTGTTGTTTTAAAAAAAGTTGAAAACTTCTTCTTTCCTACCTCTTAAATTTCGAAAATTATGGGTAAAATTGGAATGGAAGATTTGATTTTTATATTAGAAATGTGTGTGTATAAGAGTTATCATTTATAAATAAAAGTGCTACTCAATTTTAAAATAATTAGATAAGTGAACCTCCCAATCTCAAAATTTTCTAATTCTTAAGATATTTAAAAGAATAAATAGACATTTAAAATTTATCGCTATAAAATCTTCTAAACAATAGGGAATGACCTCAAGAATTAATTTTATAAAAACCGACTTTACCTCGGTGTTCCCGTCTCCTCCTTTCCGGACTCGAAACATCTATGTTAAAAACTCTAAAAAGAAACTATTGTTAAAATATTCAAATAATGATTATGGTAAAAATCAAAGAGCAAAGTAACTATAGATATTAGAATAAATGAAAATAATACTAAGGCATGCGATTCTTAATAGGAAATTCTAGGCATTACAATACTCACACCATTACAAGAGTTCTGGGTAGCCTTCCTTGATGTCAGCCTCTACCTCCTACGTAGCTTTCTCTTCAGAATGATTCAGCCACTGGACTTGACCATGGGAATGGTCCGACTATATAGCTTCCTATCTTGTCTGCCTAAGATCCGTGTAACTCGCTCCTCAAAAGTCAGTTGCAGCGATAACTGGAGCGGTTCGACGCTCAGCACATGCGAGGGGTTTGGCACATACTTCCTAAGCATGGAGATGTGAAGACATAGTGTACGGCTTCTAGGCTCAGCGGTAGGGATACGCGGTAAGCTAATGTCCCTACTCTGTCTAAGATCTCAAAGGGTCCTATGAATTTGGATTCTAGCTTCCATTCCTTTCCAAATCTCATCACACCCTTCATAGATGCAACCTTTACAAAAACATGATCCCCGCCTGCGAATTCTAACTCCCTCCTCCTCAGATCAGCATAACTCTTTTGTCAACTCTGGACAGTCCTCATCCTATCCCTGATCCTCGTCACTGTGTCCGTTGTATTCTGAACTATCTCGGGGACAAGCTCAGTACGCTCACCTACGTCGTCCCAATGGATGGGCGATCTGAACCTCCTTCCATGGAGTGCCTCATAAGGTGCCATGCCGATGGAGGCCTGAAAGCTGTTGTTGTAGGTGAACTCTACTAATGGTAGCTTGACTTCCCAACTCCCTTTAAAGTCAATAACAGAAGATCGCAGCAGATCCTTTAGTACCTGGTTCACTCTCTCCGTCTGTCCATCTATATAGGGGTGAAACGTTGTGCTGAACTGCAGCTTCGTCCCCAAAGAGGCGTGAAGACTCCTCCAAAACGCTGATGTGAAACGCGTATCTCTGTCCGACACAATCAAGACTGGTATCCCATGCAGCCTAGCGATCTCCTGTATGTAAAATTCCGTGTACTGCGTCATATTGAATGTGGTCTTCGCTGGCATAAAATGTGCTGACTTGGTGAGTCGGTCAACAATCACCCATATAGAATTTAATCCCCTAACGGTCCTCGGCAATCCTATGACAAAGTCCATCGAAATGTTCTCCCATTTCCACTTCGGAATAGGGAGGTGTCTCAGTAGTCCAGCGGGTCTCTGATGCTCTGCCTTGATCTACTGGCAAGTCAAACACTCGGACACAAAATGGCTGATATCGCCCTTCATGCCTGGCCACCAATACAACTATTGTAGGTCTCTGTACATCTTCGTGCTGTCTGGATGGACTGAATAAGGTGACACATGAGCCTCTACAAAAATCATCTCTCTCAGTGCATCACCTGAAGGAACCCAAAATCTTCCTTAGAACCTCACAATTCCATCGTCCACGGTGTAGAGTCCATTACCTTTCTCCTCGTCTCTCAACCTCCACTTCTGCAGCTTCTCATCACTATCCTGACTATCACGAATGCGATCTAGTTTAGTGGACTGTATGTTCACAGAGTTCAGTTTAGGAGCTCTCCTTGCAGTGTAAACATATAGCCCAAAGCTCTGTATCTCTCGTTGTAATGGCTCTGTGACTGTCAATGAGCCACAACTGCGTTCTTTCTGCTCAATGCGTTGGCCACAATGTTAGCTTTCCTCGGATGGTAGCTGATCTCACAGTGATAATATTTCACCGGCTCTAACCATCTCCTATGCCTCATGTTCAGCTCCTTCTACATGAAGTACTTCAGGCTCTTGTAGTTGGTGAAGGTCTTGCACTTCTCTCCATACAGGTAGTTCCTCCAAATCTTGAGTGCGAAAACAACTGCTGCTAGCTACAGATCATGCGTTGGGTAGTTCCTCTCATGCATTTTCAGCTGTCTAGAGGCGTAAAGCTATAACTCTGTCATCTTGCATCAACACTGCGCCTAGGCCTAGCTTAGATGCATCGGTGTAGATCACGAATTCACCTTGTCCTGACGGCATAGCTAAAGCAGGCGTTGATATAAGGGCTTGCTTCAAAGTATCAAAAATGTTCTAGAACTCCGGGCTTCAAACATACTTGGCATTCTTCTTCGTCAGCGCAGTCAAGGGCACTGGAATGGAGGAAAAGCCCTTGATGAACTTCCGATAGTACCTGCTGATCCAAGAAAACTACGGATCTCAGAGGCATTCTTTGGCACTGTCCACTCTTTAACTGCCTCCACCTTGGACGGATCAACTTGTACTCCTTTTCTAGAGATAATGTGACCAAGGAATGTCACTCTCTCCAACCAGAATTCACACATGCTGAATTTCGCATATAGCTTCCTCTCTCAGCACTCTTAAAACCGTCTGTAGGTTCTGGCCGTGATCCTCCGTGCTCCTCGATTAAATGAGAATGTCATCAATGAAGATGATGACAAAACTGATCAAGGTACGGCTGAAATACTCCGGATCTCAGAGGCATTCTTTGGCACTGTCCACTCTTTAACTGCCTCCACCTTGGACGGATCAACTTGTACTCCTTTTCTAGAGATAATGTGACCAAGGAATGTCACTCTCTCCAACCAGAATTCACACATGCTGAATTTCGCATATAGCTTCCTCTCTCAGCACTCTTAAAACCGTCTGTAGGTTCTGGCCGTGATCCTCCGTGCTCCTCGATTAAATGAGAATGTCATCAATGAAGATGATGACAAACTGATCAAGGTACGGCTGAAATACTCGGTTCATGAGATACATGAAGACCGATGGTGCATTAGTCAATACAAAAGGCATCACTAAGAATCCTAGTGGCAATAACAAGTCCTGAACACCATCTTATGCACATCTGATTCCCTCACCTTCAGTTGGTGGTAGACAGAGCGAAGATCTATCTTGAAGAATATCGAAGCTTCCTGCAACTGATCAAAGAGATCCTCCACTGGAGACAAAGGGTACTTATTCTTGACGGTCACTGCGTTCAACTCTCTATAATTGATGCAGAGTCGCATACTACCATCCTTATTCTTCACAAAAAGCACAGGCGTGCCCTAGGGGGAAAGACTAGGGCAAACGAATCCCTTTTCTGGGAGCTCCTGAATCTGCTCCTTCAACTCTTTCATCTCGGTAGGAGCAAGACGATACGGTGCCTTAGAGATCAGCACAGTTCCTGGAAGCAACTCAATGGAAAACTCCACCTCTCACTCCGGTGGAACTCCAGCAATGTCCTTGGGGAAAACTTCTGCATATTCTCGCACTATATCCACGTCTGATAGCGATGGGCCATCCAGTAAGGTAATTTCCGTAATGCTTGCTAAGAATAGTGTGCATCCATCCTGAATGATCTTCTTCACCTGTAAGAACGATATGATGTTAGGCTCGAAAAACAAGCTCTGGAGTTCCGTGGGGGGTGAATGAACACCTTTTCTAATTTTGTTTTAAAACTTGTTTCAAAAGATTTTATTGCTCGACGCAAACCTCCAGTCGAGTTACCAGCTTAGAGGGTTCTCAGTGATTTCTGTTGTTTCGTGTAATAAAATGATTTTTATGCGTAAACAACATGATCCAACAGTGAAAAAGTTAAACCAATGCTTGAATGTAAAATATGTAGAGACTAGGGTTGGGAAAAATACCAAAAATATCGGTATACCGTGTTTATCGAACCGAATTTTTACCGAAAATACCGAAAAATTCGGTATACCAAAATTTTTGATATGGTATGATGCCGTACTGTTAGGATAAAATTTATAGTTTTGATAACAAAAATAAGAAAATATTTTGACTTAACGAAGATAATCGAATAATATTTTCATAAGATATCAAGTTGCTGACAACAGTTGTTAGTTTGGCTTTGAGATTTGTTACCAGGTTACAGAGTTGATTTGTTTTGGGTTCTGAGTTTCAGGTTATCGGGTTCAGGTATCTACTCTTTGAAGTGTTTTGAGAATGTTTGTTGCTGTCGACAGATATCGCTATTGGATCAGTAATGGTTGCTGAAAACAGACTTGAAGATTGTATTAGCGAAGATATCTACCAACAGACATCGTTATTGTATCGGGGAAGTTTTCTGCCAACAGATATCGAAACAGTGCAAAAGATGTTTGCTGACACCAGATAACGCAACAGTATTTGTTATTGGAACAGTGCGAGTAACGTTTGATGTCAACAGATTTGGTAACAGTAAGTTTAACGGGACATCGTTTGCTGTCAAAAGATATGATGACATCAGCTACAGTAGAGTAACAGATATGATGACGTCAGCATTGCTGAAATTGCAAATGGTCAGATTTGTTTACCGCGACAGATAGTCACTGTTCAATCGTCTTCAAGAAAGAA
>KV001366.1:2063-16732 GCA_001598015.1 Dorcoceras hygrometricum | reverse complement strand
GAAGGGCCATTGAAGATAATGAAGCCCAATCTGGCGGTTGCTGTAACAAATGGCGAGCCTCGGTATCTTGAGAAATCCAGACATGAATATACAAATGATGACAAGAAGAAAGCTAACTTGGACAATGTGGCCAGGGACATCCTATACAAGACGCTGGACAAAGACAAAAACATGTTCAGCAAAATCATAACCTGCGCCACAGCCAAAGACATCTGGGAAAAGCTGGTCCAGATATGCGAAGGAAGTGATGAGACTAAGGAGAACAAGATGACGGTTGCTCAGCCAAAGTACGAGTCCATCAAAATGAAAGACGGTGAAACAATGACTGAATTTGACGAGTGCTTCAGTGCAATAGTGATCGAGCTGAATAGTCTGGGCAAAGAATACAACAACAGAGAGTTGGTGCTGAAAGTGATGAGAGCATTGCCCAGAGAGTTGGACGTAAAATTATGGCGATGAGGGAGTCAAAGGATTTGAACAAGCTGGAGCTTCACGATCTGTTCGCAAACTTAAATGCATATGAATTTGAACTCGAGACAAGATCTGAAGTACCATCAACCTCCCAACCGACAAAAGCTTTAGCAGCAACTACAACCACAGAACAGTGCTCTCCTAGCACAAGCAAATCTGCAGAACAATTCAGCGACGACGTTATGTCCCTCTTCGTAAAGAAGTTTGGGAAATTCATGAGAAGATCTTTCAACCCTTCCTCTCCTTACATAAATTTTAATAAATCTGAAAAAGTAAGTGCTGATATGAAATGCTTTAACTGTGATCGTCCAGGGCACTTTGCAGCTGATTGCAATAGGCCAAGGAAGGAGGACCGATCCAGAGACGACAAGAGATCAGCTGATAGATACAAGCGAGATGACAAGAGTGCTGATGATTGATATAAGGAGGATCGATTCAACAGAGATGAAAAGAATGATGATAGAGCTGTGGACAGATCCAAGGAGCGATCCAAGGATAGGCGAATGAGGATGAAAAGTGACAAGAGACCCAGCCGCAAGCATGACCGTAAAGTGTTGATGGCTGAGGAAAGCACCAAGAGCTGGGCGGATAGTGATTCAGAATCTTCATCCAGCAGCTCATCATCCAGCGATAGTGACCAGGAGGAGGTTCACTGCTTAATGGCTGACCAGACTTCGGATGACGAGGTATTCGACTTCTCTAATGTTGCTTTTACACGAGAAGACCTTGTCACAGCACTAAATGACATGGTCAAAGAGTATAGGAAGCTTTCTCACACATTCGAGGAAGTGAAAGCTGAAAATGCTGATTTGAAAAATAGCTCAGTCGAACCAAGTGCTGTTGAACCTGGTGACACTGACAGTTTGAAAATCGAGCTAAGTAAGCTAACAGCTGAGAATGATGTGTTGAAAAATGAGACCATGAGCTCAAAGTTGAAATCGTAATATTGAAGCAAGTAGTGAGCGCCTGGAATCAGTCTTCTCGATCTCTTCACAAACTGAACGAGAGTAAAAAACTAGCCAATGATAAGTCTGGTTTTGGATTCAATAGTAGTGAATGCAGTGAAGGAGAGACCAGTACTCAGTCACAGCCGGCCTATGACAAGTTCAATAAAATGGGCTTTGTCAAAGCCAGCATGACATATGACAGCTGTGAGTCAATGCGATATGATGACCAGAGCTCTTCTCAGTCAAGTCATGAAGGAAAAGATGGCATTGGCTATCAAAGGCCTGAGAGTTCAAAGCCCAGCTGGCTAAAGAACAGGTTGGACAAGGATAAAGCGAAAGCTGATTCCAAGTCTCATGTTCAACACCAGCCACGGCGTAACTTTAGGAAGGAAAAATCTGATTGGAAAAAGACTCAGCCGAGAAGAGATACTGTTGGTCAAAATGTCAAATCAAAACTCCATAGATCGCACAATTTTGCACAAACTTTCGTGGACCCGAAAACTGGAAATACTGTTAAAGTGATTCAAGTATCAGTCACAGCCGGCCTATGACAAGTTCAATAAAATGGGCTTTGTCAAAGCCAGCATGACATATGACAGCTGTGAGTCAATGCGATATGATGACCAGAGCTCTTCTCAGTCAAGTCATGAAGGAAAAGATGGCATCGGCTATCAAAGGCCTGAGAGTTCAAAGCCCAGCTGGCTAAAGAACAGGTTGGACAAGGATAAAGCGAAAGCTGATTCCAAGTCTCATGTTCAACACCAGCCACGGCGTAACTTTAGGAAGGCAAAATCTGATTGGAAAAAGACTCAGCCGAGAAGAGATACTGTTGGTCAAAATGTCAAATCAAAACTCCATAGATCGCACAATTTTGCACAAACTTTCGTGGACCCGAAAACTGGAAATACTGTTAAAGTGATTCAAGTATGGGTCCCGAAAGGGGTAATCCAATCTGGACCCAAGTAAAATTGGGTACCAAAAGCTGCTTGTTTGATTGCAGGATAACAGGTACAAAGCAGCAGCTGAAACAACATTGTGGTACCTGGATAGCGGCTGTGCACGTCACATGACAGGAAATCCCAGGCTGCTATCTGACGTCACACCACACAAAGGAGCTAAAATTGTGTTTGGTGATAATGCATACGGTAACACTGTGGGTAAGGGTAAGCTTATCCACGGTAACATCTCTATTTCTGATTTCCTTGTTGTTGATAACCTTCGATATAATTTGATTAGTATTAGTCAGCTATGTGACAAAGGTTACATAGTCAAGTTTCAACAACACACATGCACGGTTCAAAGTCCTATGGTCTGACTGTATTGATAGGAAAACGTTCGGGGAATACCTACATAATCAATTGGTCAGATCAGCTGGAATCTGAGCATTTGTGCCTTGCAGCTGACTCTTCCAAGAGTTGGTTGTGGCATCAACGAATGAACCATATAAACTTTGAAACACTTTCTAAGTTGAGTGAGCATGATATGGTCTCTGGTATGCCCAAATTAAAATTTTCTAAGGATAAGATCTGTGCAGCTTGTCAGCTTGGTAAGCATATTAAATCAACTTTCAAAAATAAAGGCGGAAAACGTTCTTCCCGTTGCCTTCAGCTTTTACATATGGATCTTTTTGGTCCTATTTTAGTAACAAGCTTAGGGGAAACATCCTACACCCTTGCTGTAGTTGATGATTTTTCAAAATATATTTGGGTGTTGTTTTTAAAAGCAAAATTTGAAACCGCCGACCAGCTGATACGCCTTTCGAAACGTTTACAAAATGACATATCTTGTTCAGTCAATCGGATAATGAAGTGATCACGGTACTAAATTTCTAAATCTTAAATTGACTTCATATTTGGAAGACTTAGGAATTAATCATGAGCTTTCAGCAGCTAGAACTCCTCAGAAAAACGGGTTAGCTGAAATGAGAAACCGTACTTTGAAAGAAGCTGCTAGATCTATGATTGCTTATTCTTGTATTTCTCAAAAATTTTGGGCAGAAGCATCAATACAACATGTCACACTCAAAACAGATCTATGATTAATAGGATGCACGATAAGACCCCATATGAGATCTGGCATGGCAAGAAACCTGACATATCTTATTTCAGAGTGTTTGGGTGTAGATGTTTCGTTCACAACAATGGCAAGAAGCACCTAACAGCGTTTGAACCTAAATCTGATGCAGGAATATTTTTAGGTTTCTCCGCTGTCAGCAAAGCCTATCATGTATTCAATATCAAGAGTCTCATTGTTGAAGAATCTACCCATGTTGTGTTCGATGAGACAAGTTTCAAATCAAATTCAGCTTCAAGCTTACACGACTTGTGCACACGTCTGGAATCAACAAGTCTTGAAGAATCTGATGATGACGTGTCGCCACAAAGATATAAAGCTGAAGAACAACCAGGCTTGGACACACAACACAATATGGTTCCACAAGATCTGACGACAGCTGAAGCAGAAGTAATCACCGCGCAAACAAATGCTGCTCCAACAGATCATGTTCCAACAGATCTTGCCACGTCAGACATTACGCAAGAAAATGCTCCTTACTCATACACCAACAGCTAACGCAACAGTAGCCAGCACTTCTTCCCAAGTGGCATCAAGACCAACAGTGGATGACAAAGCTGACAACAGCAATCACATACAACCGCAAGTATCACAAATGGAATCTGATGCACAAGCTAACAATGAAAATTATCAATTGGTGTCAGAAGATCCAAGTAGCTCTATCCAGACAACAGCACAGGGGGAACAAGGAACAAATCCCATTGGACTTGATCTTTGGTGGAATAGAAATCATCCACCTGAGAAAGTCATAGGTAATTTCGAATCCCTTGTTCGCACACGAGGCCAGCTATCTCATGATCATTTTGATGCTGCTTTTCTTTCGCATATAGAACCTAAGCAGATAGATGAGGCCTTAGCTGACCCAAGTTGGATAGACGCTATGCAAGAAGAATTAAATCAGTTTGAACGTAATAAAGTATGGACACTTGTACCTAGACCTACTAACCATTCAGTGATAGGGACTCGATGGGTCTTTAGGAACAAGCTGAATGAAGATGGCATAGTAACAAAAAATAAGGCTAGGCTGGTTGCACAAGGATTTAGACAAATGGAAGGAATAGATTTCGATGAGACTTTTGCACCAGTAGCTAGATTAGAAGCCATTCGCATGTTCTTAGCATATGCTGCATATAAATACTTCAAGGTCTTTCAGATGGATGTCAAGAGTGCCTTTCTTAATGGCGTCTTAACAGAGGAAGTGTATGTTGCACAACCTCCTGGCTTCGTAAGTCATACACATCCAGACTTTGTTTACAAACTGGATAAAGCTCTATATGGGTTGAAACAAGCACCCAGAGCTTGGTATGATACACTATCACAGTTCCTAAACAAGCATGACTTTACAATAGGCACAGTGGATAAGACTTTGTTCAAATTTGTTAAAGCTGACCATATTCTATTAGTTCAAATATATGTCGATGACATTATCTTTGGGTCAACTAACCCCAAACTGTGCCAGAAGTTCTCTAAGTTGATGCAGGACAAATTTGAGATGAGCATGATGGGGGAGCTGACATTCTTTCTGGGCTTACAAGTTCGCCAGCTGGAGAATGGCATTTTCATTAAGCATGCGAAATACACGAAAGAATTGCTGAAAAAGTTTTTCATGGACAATTGTTCAGCAGCAGCAACTCCTATGAGCTCTTCAATCAAGATGGACAAAGATGAAGCTGGAACTGCCATAGAGGTATCTTTGTATCGAGGTATTTGCTAGCAGACCAGACATCATGTTTGCTGTCTGTATGTGTGCTAGATTCCAAGCAGAGCCAAAGAAATCACATTATATTGCTGTTAAGAGAATCCTCAAGTATTTAAAGGGTACTTCCAACGTGGGTCTTTGGTATCCCAAAGACTCAGGCTTTAAACTAATCGGTTATAGTGATGCAGATTACGCAGGATGCAAGAATGATCGCAGGAGCACAAGTGGAACTTGTCAATTCTTGGGAGATCGATTGATTTCCTGGTTCAGTAAGAAGCACACATCCATTGCCACGTCAAATGCTGAGGCAGAGTACTTAGCTGCTGGCAGTTGTTGCGCTCAAATCCTCTGGATTCAACTCAGTTGAAGGATTATGGCATTGATGCTTCTGAAGCGCCCATTCTCTGTGACAACACAAGTGCGATAGCTATCACCCAGAATCCTGTGCTGCACTCAAGAACCAAGCACATTGACATAAGGCACCATTTTATAAGAGACCATGTGCTAAAGAAGGACGTCCGGTTGGAGTACGTGTCGACTGAGCAACATGTTGCTGATATCTTCACAAAGCCTCTGCCAGACGCTAAGATTTCCTATTTTAGGAATATATTAGGTCTCTTAGAATTGCCATAAATTTGTCTGTGCGCTAACGATTTGTGTAGATTGAACAGCAATGTTTACGTCAGCATCAAGTGTTCCGTTCAAAGGGAACAACAATTTTTACATCAGCAACGAGCTCGTCTGTTCAAGGGGAACGGAAATGATTATGTCATCATTACACGTTGAACAGCAATGCCTACGTAAGCTTTACTGATGGGAGATACCTGTCGTAGGGGGAACATGGTTTCTGCGTTGTTAAGCATAAAGTCAATTGAACAGGAGAAATCTGTCAACAGATATCTCCTGTACACAATTGATGCTTATCTGTTAACAGATTCCACCATCCCCGTGAAACATTAAAACATCTTTGCTTAGTTGTGACTATTTATGTTTTTGGCGCGTCGTTTTTTAACCTTTTTCCCTGTACGGGTAAAATCTTTTCAAAATCATTTCTAAAAATAGTACGCACCTTCGGATGTTTGACACGTGTTGTCTACATACGAATAGTCACATCTACATCGTCCCTTCTCTTACCTTTTCGTATTCTTCCTTATTTATTTACAGCGCCTCCATTTTTAACATTTCTTACTTTGCAATATTACTGTATTGTTCGTGCGTTCTTGCTCTCGTATTTCTTTTGCAGATATTCAATCTCAGGGACTTTCACACACTCTCAATCTTCTGTAATGGCTTCTTTGACGTTCACCAACGCCTTTATAGTTGACTTCGAATCAGTGTTGAACATTCCATACAACGAAGGCATGCAGAATATGTTCAAAGCACTGGAGAGCAGTGGATTACGTGGTTTTCTGGGGTGAAAATCGGTGTTGTATGAGCCAGAATTATAATAGTTTTTCGATACAGCGTTGATACAGGGTGGAGATATTACAGGAGCTATCTCAGGCACGTATTTCAGTATTTCTCCATCTAGGTTTGTAGGGGTTTTTGAGCTACCGACTGAAGGGCTATCAGACTTCTCTGATGTACCGAAGAATCTAGTATATGATGCTAGTAAAATCTTCTCTAAGTCTGGAGAACCTGTTGTTCCACATGGGAAAGTTTGAATATCGTCTGTTGAATGACATCTTGGCAAAATCGATTACGGTTAAAACAGGTTCTTTCGATGCTGTGACAAATGAACGATTTCACATGATGACGGCTATCCATTTCGGGTTGAAGGTTAACTGGAGTAAGGTACTGTTTGGAGTTTTGGAAGAGATGGTGGACATAGCAGTGAATAAGGCCAAGGGGTATGGAGCGCAAATCTCTGTTTTGTTGAATAGTGTCCCCGTGCTAACCATGGGAGAAGCAACTCCTTTTCCGTCCTCAAAGATTCTGTCTCCTAAGACAGTTCTTACATACATAACAACGAACCAAACAGCTGATACTCATGGACAATCCCACGAGGGAGGCAAAACGCCAGTGGCAATTGTGAAAAGGGCCTCAAAATCAAAGAAGAAGTCAGAATCCACCAGTGATGCACCTGTGGAGATTGTATCGGAAGTGGTAGGGTCAAAGAAGCGACCAGCAGTTGAGGGTAGTGAGCCTGTTGTTCCAAAGAAAAGGCGAACTACGAAAGGCAAAGCATCCGCCTCCACAGCAAATATGGATATGGCATCTGTCGTACAGGGTGCAGTACCTCTTCAAGTCATTGCACCAACACCTGCTGTGACTGCCGTTCAACCTCCTGTACCCAAGAGAAAATCACGCAAGAGAAAGTTGATTCTGTCAGAGGGTTCTGATGATGACAATGTTGAGGAGACCATAGATGTTGCATCTGTTAAAGTTGCTGAAGTAAATGTTGAGGAATCGATTGAAAACATGAGCCACGTATCTGTAGAACAAATTTTTACTGAGACCGATGTTGGAGACATTGTTTTTGGTGATTCAACAGCTGATAATCATGAATAGTTGGAACAGTGGTTAGAGAATTATATTTCTGAGGGTGCTGAACAGGTGAATGAATCAGACAGTGATCAAGTTCAGAGACCAGTGGATACAGTTGATGTTGAACAATTGTTTGAGACAGCGAATGTTGAAGAAGCTGAGGGAAGCAAACATCCAGTGGTTGAAAAGGATCTAGCACAAGCTGTTGGCAGCAAGAAAGTTGTCGAGGAGCTCATGTCAATAGATGATCTATTGCTGCAAATTCCAGATGACATGCTGCTACCCTCAGTCACTGCCATGGAGATTACAAAGATTAGGCTTGGTGAGTCCATTTCTATCAATGAGGTTCAGGAGCGTGATTTGTATTATGCCAGCCTGCCCCGCATTTATGCGCTAGACAAGGGGAAGGAAGTTTTAGAGTAGGATGAACCTGTTAAAGGGAACCCTTCCCGATAAACGGTTGAGCTTATATGCGGATATGTTGATTTCCTTGTTCAGTTGCGTGACAATGTTATGCAGGATGTTATCGCATTCTTTCATTCTTTTTCACTCAATAAATTGACTAATCTTGATGCTTTGCTGGAGTTGAAAGGAAAGGAGAAACTGATGTTGGAGTGGGCTGAAACAGATTCTTTGGAGACTGCTGTCAAACGGAAAATGTATATATTGGAGAAGTACAGAGAGATGTTGCTCAGGAAGTTTTTGGACTCTCATAGAAAATACTTCATTCCCGGCCAGCCGTGGACAGCAACGGCATCTCAAATCATTGATCTACTGACTGTTTCCCATTCCAAATCTTAGAAGCCTTAGTGGCACAGCAGAAAGAGCATGGCCTACCTGTGGAGCAACCGTGCACTTCTACATTTCTTGATGCATCTGTCGGTAGTGGTGCTGTCCTAGCGCAATTTTACTCTATGGCCAAGTCCACTTACTGGGTGAGGCCATTGGTTTTGATTCATGGGGTGTGGACACCCATTCAGGGCACTGATTTCTGGAGGAGCAGTTGTAAGTTGTCTTTGTTTGTAAATAGGAAGAAGCTGCCAGAAACTATGATTGAAGACACTTTTGTCCCGCATGTTCTCTTCATTGAACCAGTACAGTATTGGGGAGCGGCCCCTGCCTTGATCAAGACTTGGGGATGGAACAGAGTATGTACAGATATTGTTCGATACCATATGTTTGGCTGTTTGAGACCAGTGCGTGAAGATGTTTGCACAGATATTGTTTTATATAATTTGGGAATTGAGCGCATTCCAGCGAGTTTTCGCAATATTTTTGCACAGGGTATTTTTACAGATAGTTTTGTTGGCTATTTCCGTGATTCAGATGTACAGAATTTATCAGATTTTGAGGAGTCTTCTTCGGATGGATCTACTGTTTATCGTTCTCCCTCTCCCTTGCGTGATGAACCACTTGCATTAGGTCCTGGTATTCCTACTGTTGCTCAGGAGGAGCAATTATACTTTGTACAGAGTCCAGAATCTCCTCCTGCTACATCTCCGTGCCTGGAGACTTCTACTTCTTCCACCAGTCTGTATATGCACTTTGATGCAGATGATATTCCATTGATTAGGTCCTGGTATTCCTACTGTTGCTCAGGAGGAGCAATTATACTTTGTACAGAGTCCAGAATCTCCTCCTGCTACATCTCCGTGCCTGGAGACTTCTACTTCTTCCACCAGTCTGTATATGCACTTTGATGCAGATGATATTCCATTGGATGATACTGCTGATATTCAAACATCATTACCAGTTGGTCCCACTGAGTTTGTTGAAGCAATCGATGATCTCCGAGCTTTCATACTACAGCGTATTGATGATTCTAACAGTGAGATACTATCTAAGCTCCATACGCTTGAAAGAGGCCTTCTCGACACTCTGCACGATCAAGATGCCAATGCCCGAAAATTGATTAACAGTGTTTGTCAAGATGCCCATACTATGAGTGATGTCCAGAAACTTCACTTGAATGAAGTAAAGAAAGTTGTTTTGGCACAGGGTGTCACTGCTGGTTCAGATTCGCTGGAAATCAGGAAGGAGTTCAAAGCGCTAGATGCTAAGATAAATTCATTGGATGGGCAGGTTGCTGCTATCAGAAATGAACAGTTGGAATTCCAAACAAAAATAGCAACAGATATTCTGAGCCTCTCCACCCAGCTTGGTGATATCGTCGACTACATTCGTGGCGGTGATGCCAAAAAGGTGGAAGGAAGCAGCAGCCGCCGCCATCTACCTACTCTTGTTCATCAAAGTGAAGGAACTGGTGATGCTGTGAGAATAACGAAGCTTACACAGGCAGATATTGACAATGCAAACATAGCAATTCTGGAGAGAATGAGGATTGAGGATAGAGAAAGGGAAAGAAGAGAAAGAAGCAGAGGAAGCAGGAGTGGATCGTATAAAAGAAGGAGATTTTAGATCTATTGAGGATTGGCTTATTGTTGTACAAATCTTTTGTACCTCATTTTCCGTTAATGGAATTTCTGTTCTCAGCAGTTCGTGTGCAATTTATTTGGCCTATATATTTATCTCGGCCTGCTAGGTTTTGTCATCACCAAAAAGGGGGAAATTGTTAGGATAAAATTTATAGTTTTGGTGATAACAAAAATAAGAAAAGATTTGGACTTAACGAAGATAATCGAATAATCTTTTCATATCAAGTTGCTTTTGGATCAATGGATTAGGTATTCGGGTTATCGGGTCAGGAATCTACTGTTGGAGGTACTTTGAGAATATTTGTTACTGTCGACAGATATCGCTATTGGAATAGTAATGGGTGCTGAAAACAGACTTGTCGATTGTATTAGCGAAGATATCTACCAACAGACATCGTTATTGTATAGGGAAAGTTTTCTGCCAACAGATATCGAAACAGTGCAAGAGATGTTTGTATTTGGAACAGTGCGAGTAACGTTTGCTATCAACAGATTTGGTAACAGTAAGTTCAACGAGACATCGTTTTCTATCAACAGATATGATGACATCAGCTACAGTAGAAATATCAGATATCATGACGTCACCATCAGATTTAGCTACAATGGTCTTATAACAGATATGATGACGTCAGCTACAGTATAGGAACAGATATGATGACGTCATCATTGCTGAAATTGCAAATGTTCAGATCTGTTTAATCGCGACAGATATTTGAATAGTGTTGGACTATTCATCATCTTCAACAAAGAAAGATCTGCCAACAGAAATGATTTCAGGCTCAAGCATTAAGTTGATTCAAATTCGATCATATACTCAATTGGAAAACTATCGATGGCCATAACAGAATCGTACAACTTCCTGGAATTAAGGAGACAAGATTGGTACTATTTTTGGGTAAATAGTACACATTGACAGAGGTCGTTACAACGGGATTGCACATATATGGAAATTATATGTTACCATGTAGTGGAGCAGAATTGACGGCGTACGATTTTCAGTATTTCAAAAAGGATTTTGTTGCCTAATCAGAATTAATCGACCGTTGAGCGAAGAGTATAAATAGCAGAAGTTTTGAATTGAAGAAAAACACTCACTCTTGCTATTGCTGAAACGCTGCCAAATTGATTTCTGAGCTACTTGCATTCTGAAGTTATCTTTCAAGCTCTCAAAGACTCGAAGAACCTTACAGTTCAAATCTTACATAGATACCTTCGAGTCATCCTCTGGTTCACATTGTTGAATCGGGTTTCTTTGTTCAGAAACCAGAGGATTTTACAGCACTCAAATTACTGTATTCATTGTTATCATTTGATTGAGTCTGTAATAAACGTGCTCTTAAAAGCCGTTTGAAAATATTACAAAGTGTTGTAAACCAGCAGCTGCGTCTGCGTGGAAGTTTGTGAAGTTTGTGGAGTTGCTAGGAGTTCATACAAGTGAGGCTTGTGTGATCGGGTGTCTGCAGAAGGACTGTGTACATCAAATATTCTAGTGATACCTTCCTGAAAAGGAAGAAGGGGAGACGTAGGATATTTATATCCGAACTTCCAAAAACAAATTATGAGCCCTACTCTTTACATTTACGCATTTATTTATTGCTTACGGTTCACAAATTAATCGGCTTCATTCCGTACTTTTTAGTTAGCCGAGAGGTTTGCATTTAAGTGAGATACCTCAAGTTTGGTAACACGGACCTGATTTAAGCACCGCGTGTAAAATGTTTTGAAAAGAATTTGAAATAGAAAAAACGAAGGAGTTCATTCAACCCCCCCTTCTGAACTCCTGTACTTGTTTTGATCCTATTTTTTGGACCATCACGTACCGAAAATTTCGGTAACGGTTTGTAAAATTCGGTATTTTCGGTATATACTGAAATACCGATATATATTTATTTATTTATTAATTTATTTATATTTATTTATTTATATTAATATTTTATTATTTCTTTTCAAATCAAAGTTATTTCGGTAAATCAGCACGGTATCGGTATCGTTTTTTAATAGCGTATTTTTTGGTATACCTATTTTCCTGTATATCGATTTTTCGGTATTGTATCGGTATCCATTTTTTCAATACCATGTTTTACGGTACGGTATATGTTTAATTTGAAAAAACCGGTATACCGTACCGAACCATCCCTAGTAGAGACAAGAGGTTTGTTTCTTAAAGTTCAGAGCAAATTCTCCTACTTCTCCCCTTCTTCCTCGATGGGAAGGATTTTCACTAGTTGATTGTGATAGGATCAATATGGCTCGAAAAACAAGCCTAGGAGTTCAGAAGGGGGGGTTGAATGAACTCCTTGGTATTTTAAATATTTTCGAAATCTTTAAAACGATTTTTACAAGCACCCGCTTAACTTAAATCCGAGTTACCAAATTTAAAGTATCTCAGTCTTAAATCAGATTTCTCAACTAACAAATGTGCGGAAATAAGTTGATTAATCTGTGAACAGTGAAAGCTTAAATAAATGCAATAAGTAAAAGTTCAGGGTCGAGGATTTGTTTATGGAAGTTCGGATGTCAATATCCTACGTCTCCCCTTCTTCCTTTTCAGGAAGGTTCCACTAGAAGAGTTTGATGTTTACAGCCTCTGTAACCACCCAGTCACCAAGCCTCGCTCAAGATGAACTCCTAGCAACACCAAACAACAATCAAGCAGATGCAACTGCTGAATACAACACTTAGTATTTTTATCAAACGACTATGAGTAGCACGTTTGTTACAGACTCAACAATGAATGATACAATGGAATGCAAATATATTGAGTGCTGTAAATCTCGAAGAGATATCTGTGAAGATCAAGGATGGTGTTCTTCGAGATGAGTTACTGGACTTTCAATAATTTCTGCAATATGGGCTTTACAGTAACTTGTATGAGCTTTTGAAAAATAGTGTCAAAGCAATAAGATCAAAAACAATGGAGACTTAGAATGGCAAAGAATCAGAGAACTTCTTCAATTCAAATTCAATCTATTTATACTCTTCGTCCTCCAACGGTCATTAATTTCACCTAAGGAAATAAAATCCTTTTGAATATCTGTCCATTGCAAATCCTGCTCCACTCGAGATAAATTGCTCTTCGTCAGAGCCAAAATTGTCGTATACCATATTTGTGCAAACATCGTATAACGTCCTCTGTATACTGTGTACTATTTACCCAAAATAGTAATGACAGTGTCTCCTTAATTCCAGGCAATTTGTACGATTAAATCTTCACCATTGATTCTTTCCAATTTGAACATTGATAGCATTTGAATCGATTCGTCGTTTGCGCCTGAAATTTTTCTATAGATCAGTTCTTTCTTTCTTGAGGAAGATTGATTAACTCATCGCTGATCGAATATATAGATATAACATCTGAATCCATAGAGATCTGACTACTTGTGATATCTGATCGCTTAACGAAATCTGATATATCTCCCTTTTTGTAAGTTGTGGAATAGGAGAGATCTGTTACCTCAACTGGTCACAATAAAACGGAGAGTTCTATTGATAGATACCATCGCTGACTTAAAAACGAGGTCTGACCCGATAAACTGAACTGTTCCAAAACATGAATCTGAATACCCCCAATTCTCAACATCTGATTTGTTCCCGAAAATCAAGATCTAAAACATATCAACTGTGAACCTCATACTGCAATACTGAGATCTGAATAGATACTTTTCACAACTGAATTACTCGAAACTGAGACACTATACCATAACCTGTTATACAAGTCTGAATGCCCTATGCTTCTAATAAAAGATCTTCCATTGTAGCTCACTTCTGACTAACTGTTCACGAATGGTCAACTCAGATGTCAACGCTGACGTCACTACTTTTGAACCTCTATACATTGAGATGACGTCACGACTTCTGAAAATTTCAACCCGATATGCGATAGTCGACCCAACATCTGAATTATGCGTAACTGTTAATGACTACAACTTACTGACTGTCCAGATGTTACTTATGAATTCAGCACTTGAAAGTTTTTGTTATCACCAAAACTAATAAATTTTACCTTAACAATTTCCCCCTTTTTTGTGATGACAAAACTTAGCAGCCTTATGACTTATAAATGTTGGGATCCGGATCACGCCCCCCGGCGAGGCAGCAGAAGAACAGAAATTACATGTCCGGGAGACGATCAATACGATATAATACAAAAATTTATGACATTCATAGGGTGTTCAAAACACTACCTTGCTGGCAACTCGTGCCTGGCTCCGACCGGTTTCGTAAAGAAACCGGCACTTCACGGTAGACTGCGGTAGTTAACGCCAATCAGGTCCAGATTCCTTTGTCAGCCTGCACTAGAAGAGCTGACGAGATCTGCGTGGACGGATTCTCCTCGGCAAAATTGGCCGGAACAAATTCCGGCGAAGAGGCGGCGGCGGCGGCTCTTTTGAGAGAGAGGAGGGGCGGCTATTGATTAGGGTTAGGGTTAATAGTTTTGTCTTGTGTGTTATAATTGAAGTTAAGTCTAATTAAATAGACTTAAGTGTTGGACTTGGACCGGCCCAACGGGCCCGGGTCCAACGGATGAACATTCAGTTCATCTCCACACCGAGACTT
>KV001365.1:37474-54001 GCA_001598015.1 Dorcoceras hygrometricum | reverse complement strand
TGAGGGGCAAAACTGTCATTTTGGACTAAGTAATCTGAAAAATTGTTTTCGCACCATAATATTCAGTTTTGGAAACTGAGTCGATCGGTCCGATCTGATCGTCGATCGGATTATGAGGAAACCACGGTGATGCAGATGAACCGATTGTTCATACGTTGGACTGGGCCCGCCCCAGGTCCAATGGGCCGGTTCAAGCCCATCACACCTATACATAGTCTTGAGCATAGGGATGCACGCTGTTGAGGGGCAAAACTGTCATTTTGGACTAAGTAATCTGAAAAATTGTTTTCGCACCATAATATTCAGTTTTGGAAACTGAGTCGATCGGTCCGATCTGATCGTCGATCGGATTATGAGGAAACCACGGTGATGCAGATGAACCGATTGTTCATACGTTGGACTGGGCCCGCCCCAGGTCCAATGGGCCGGTTCAAGCCCATCACACCTATACATAGTCTTGAGCATAGGGTTGCAATTGACAAGCATCATAACTAAACCTAGCCTCCACTCACAAAAGGACGGCCGCCCCCCCACCTCCTCTTGCACACGCCGCCGTCGGCCCTCTCAAGCGTCGCCGTCGGCCGCCGCCTCTCGCCGTCTTCTACGTGATCGGACTTGTTTCGATCACTGCGACGAGGTGATTCCGTTCGTGATAAAATCCATCAGCCTTCTAGTGCAGGTGGATCGGAGGAAGATTAAATCTGGTCGTGGACTTGATTAGACGTAATCTATCGCCGCCTACCGTGAAGTGCCGGTTTCCTCGTGAAACTGGTCGGAGCCAGGCGCCTAGACGCCAGCAAGGTAACAATCAAAGAACCCCCTATGAATGGTTTGTTGGTTTGTTTTATTGTATTGAACGTTTCCCGGCGCTATTTTTAAACTTTCGCTGCGCCGTCGGGAGACCGGATCCGGATCCGCCACCGCTTTCCCAACAAGAACTCCAAACGCCCGTTCAACATCTTTTCTACAAGATTTTTTTTTTCATTGGAAAATATTTTTTTTCGGACCGCGTGGATCATGAATTGTTTGCACAAGAGTTGACCATTTCGGATATATGCCATCAGCTAAGTAATATCCTTGATGATACTCTTTTCCACCAATAAAGTAATGTGCCGGAGGAGCGATACCTTGTGCAATATATGAAAATAGACTGGACGCCTCAAGAACATTAATGTCGTTATTAGATCCTGGCATGCCAAAAAATGCATGCCATATCCAAAGATCATAAACAGCAACCGCTTCCAAGATAATTGTCGGAGATCCACTACGGCCTGCATACTGTCCTGCCCATGCCGTGGGGCAATTTTTCCATTTCCAATGCATGCAATCGAGGCTTCCCAGCATTCCAGGAAAGCCATGTTTTTCATCGATATGCAGTAGCCTATCAATATCGGAAGAGGTAGGTGACCTTAAGTATCGCTCTGCAAACACTCTACAACAGATCGACAAAAAACGTTGAAGGCATTGAATTGTGGTAGATTCTCCAATCTTTTTATATTCATCAGCAGCATCAGTCGGTGTACCATATGCCAACATCTGCATTGCAGCTGTAATTTTCTGATTAGTTGAAAGTCCAACTCTACCGAGACCATCTACTCGTTGTGTGAAGTAATGGTCGTGATTCTTCACAGCATCAGCAATACGAAGAAAAAGTCCCTGTGACATCCAAAAACGTCTCCGAAATATCATTTCATTATATATTGGATGCTCAGCAAAATAATCGTTGAATATATTACGATCTGTCATTTCACGATCACGTTGAATAACGATATGATCGGGAATCGATCCGTCATGTCTAACTTCGAATTCATTTTGCTTGACATATGTAGCCGCTAAAACTGTGTTATTAGCAGCTACAATACCCAATAAGTTTTATGTTTAATTAAGAGACTCAAATTGATTTTGAAGGTATGAATCGAACTCATCCTCTGAAGTAGATGATGATGAATGATAGAAATGAAAATTTTGATATTCATTATGTAGATTGATAGTCAGAATTGATCCCCTTCTCGTAGCCATATTATATAAGAACACTTCATTGTTTCATATGCATTGTAATCTTATATCCAAGAAATTTAATCCAATTTACACATCGTTCGATTAGATTTCATTCAATGATCACCGTACGATCATTATCTTTTATCCAAGAAATCTAATCCATTTTGCACACCATTCGATTAGATTTCATTCAATCATCACCGTACGATCATTATCTTTTATCCAAGAAATCTAATCCATTTTGCACAATCTTTATATATTCATCAGCAGCATCAGCCAGTGTACCCTATGCCAACATCCGCATTGCAGCTGTAATTTTCTGATTAGTTGAAAGTCCAACTCGACCGAGACCATCTACTCGTTGTGTGAAGTAATGGTCGTGATTCTTCACAGCATCAGAAATACGAAGAAAAAGTCCTCGTGACATCCGAAAACGTCTCCGAAATATCATTTCACTATATCTTGGATGCTCAGCAAAATAATCGTTGAATAGATTACGATCTGCCATTTCACGATCACGTTGAATAACGATATGACCGGGAATCGATCCGCCATGTCTAACTTCGACTTCATTTTGCTCGACATATGTAGCTGCTAAAACTGTGTTATTAGCAGCTACAATCTCTAATAAGTTTTTGTTTCATTAAGAGACTCAAACTGATTTTGAAGATATGAATCGAACTCATCCTCTGAAGTAGATGATGATGAATGGTAGAAATCAAAATTTGATAATTCATGATGTAGATTGATTGTCTGAATTGATTCCCTTCTCGTATCCATATTATATAAGTACACTTCATTGTTGCATATGCATTGTAATCTTATATACAAGAAATCTAATCCAATTTACACACCTTTCGATTATATTTCATTCAATGATCACCAGTACGATCTTTATCTTTTATCCAAGAAATCTAATCCATTTTGCACATCGTTCGATTAGATTTCATTCAATCATCACCGTACGATCATTATCTTTTATCCAAGAAATCTAATCCATTTTGCACACCGTTCGATTAGATTTCATTCAATCATCACCGCACGATCATTATCTTTTATCCAAGAAATCTAATCCATTTTGCACACCGTTCGATTAGATTTCATTCAATCATCACCGTACGATCATTATCTTTTATCCAAGAAATCTAATCTATTTCACACACCGTTCGATTAGATTTCGTGAATCACAACCATTAACTTCATATCTTCTAATATTATTCATTCAATAAATATATATCACATCATTCATTAACATTCACCACTACAATTTTCTATCAAAGATATATCTCACTTATCTCCAACCATAATTAAACTGCAATGGCTTCCAGTGCACGAAGTGCTTCTTATTCCTATCAATAAGATATACACCCCTGTCATGTTTATCTTGACATTTCCCAAGATCCTATCAAAGGAATAAATCAATCTCGAAACCAATTTTGGACTCGTGTCGAGGAAAGCTACAACAATTCCAGGACATCTGATATGACGGAAGTACGTAACGAAAGATCGGTGCAATCTCGTATGCAGGTAATATTGACGGCAATTAGTAAACTAAAAGCATGCATCCAACAAGTTGAACAATTCAACCCTAGTGGTGCTTCAGAAATGGATATTGTGAGTTTTATTAAATGGAATATGTTATATGTTTATCATTAATTTTATTATTTACAATTGCTTAAACATCATTATACACATAATCCGTGCGAAAGAGTTAATGAAACAAGATGATAATTTCAAGAAAGGATTTAAGTTTGATCATTTATGGTCAATTATGAAAGATATGGAGAAATTTACTGCTTCCTCAAACCCGTCAAGGAACCCAATTCAAAGGAGTGTTGAAATTTTTGATTCCACCACAATCAGACACACAAGCAACAGATTCACCCAAATCAACGTCTCCAGGTTTGTCTCAATTTGAACTTAATCTCAGTGATGAAAATATTGATGGTAGTTCATCGCAGAGACCAGTTGGAGTGAAGAAAGCAAAGCTAAAAAAGAAGAAAGACGAATATTTTTCACAGACAATTGAATCAATGAGAGCAGGATAAGAAAAAATTATTAGAAATGATAGAACATGGAACTGTTTGTTGTGAACAAATCAATCAAATGCAAATCCAACGCATGCAACAAAGTCAACTAAAATTGGAACAAAATGAAAAAAAATAGAACAAAATCGACAACTATTGGAACTAACGAGGTTTCAAGAAGAAAATAAAATTTTGGTAATCGATCTCAACTCTATTCAAGATCCATTATTGAGTGAAAATTTTCGGGCAGAACAATTAAGAATTCTGAATGAAATGAATGAAAGGAAACGAGCACGTGAAAATCCCAACTATGGAAAATACTTCGGAGATATTGGAGGGTCTGGATCCGACATACCAGAGTTTTAATCTTTTCGTACGTAACACCTGTTTTACATTATGTTGTAATGTTTTGTGATATTTGATAATTTAGTTTTGGTAATGATGTTTAATTTTATGTATCATTATCTTCTATGATAATTTATGTTGTAATGATTTAATTTTATGTTGTAATGTTTTTATGATATTTGATAGTTTCATATTTTATGTTTAATTTATTTTTGTATTTGTTAATTTATTTAACAATATGATAATTTAAATTCAACGTGTATAAGAATATAAAAAATTTATAACAAACACAAAAAGCACATTTAATTTTATGTAGTGTCTTTTATTCGGACCAATTTTAGTACTTGATAGACATTTTTTTTGGACAGTCGTTAAATCTGGGGCGTTACAGTTGGTATCAGAGCGGACCTCTCTTAGTACAGTGTGGTTCGGAGACGAACCAAGCGGAAGCTGGTGGGCATGTGAGGTCCGGGGCTCAAAAGAGGGCGGGGAGTGATCGTCGGTGCCAGAGGTTGCATGGACAATGAGAGGCTCCTGACAGGCTTATAGAGGCGAAAGGACACATGAATGAACCGATCCCACCATCGGAATGAGAGGGAATACGAGACTGGAAAGTTATAGATGTAGGTTAGTTGAGGTAGGCTTATCAGATTTAACTGGTACTACTCGTATCAATATGATGCATCTTCTTTTCGGGAGCTCATCACTTAAGAACTCCAAAGTTAAGCGTGCTTGACTTGGGACAATTTTGGGATGGGTGACCCCCTGGAAAGTTTCTCAGGGTGCGTGCGAGTGAGGACAAAACACGTTGGAAAGATCAGTGTTGGTACAGTGGGGACAGTCGTTAAATTTGGGGCGTTACAATAATTTATTTTTGGTTATGATGTTTAATTTTATGTATCATTATCTTCTATTCAGACATTTTAATGCTTGTCAGTTGTTATTTTATTTTATGTTCATTGTGAAGTTATTTTGAATAACAAATTATTTTAAATACTACGGTTTCCATTTTATTGTGTTGTTATTTTTTTAAATGTTTTAAATTAATATTATATAAATAAAATACAAGTTTATTATTATCTAATATGATAATTTAAAATCAACATATACAATAATTTACAAATTTACAATAAACACATAAATTTATAAATTTTAAAAAACAATAAAATCAAAAAACAAATACCAAAAAAAAAGATTAATAATACACAAAAGACAAGAAAATGCAAAATAACAAATACAAAAACAAAAGAGAATAACTAAAATCAATTAAAAAAAAAGGCAACTTTGATGCTTGGTTGGAGTTGTCCTACTCTAAATTGAAGCCCAGTTGGAGATGCTCTAAAAACTTACACGGTACATTTCTTTAATACACACTACACTTCTAAATAAAATTAGATGATAGTTTTGGGTAGACATAGTAGGAGATTCATATCATGCATGCTACATAATTTGTATGGGAATGGAGATTTTATTTATGGTACATCCTCTTGAGTTTAATGCGCACTAGCTTGTACTGACTCACAACATCATCGAACTTGTCATCTACGGAGTCCGAATTCCGAAACAAGCGACAATACAATGCTCCTCGAACTAGCTATAATGGTGTATTGGGTAACAAGGAATAATGGTGCACATAAGATGTGTTGGAATAAATGAAAACTCTTCATATGCCCGTGACTCTTCACATGCCCGTGACTCTTCACATGCACGAAGAGACACGATATATTGATTGTGTATTCAATATAGCCACTTGAAGAGTCACACATTTCCCTATATATAGGAGCAATAATACTCTTCATTCCAAACACAACCATTCACACAATTCTCTCAATTCTCTCAATTCTCTCTACGTTCCCACGCTGATACAGTGCAGGTACGGTTCAGTTCGCCGGTGTAGCGTAACCTCGTACTTTCGGTTAGCTGCTCGATTCCGTCGTTGTACCCTGGGAAACAGACACCACGCATAGCTTGGTCTTTGGAAGCACTGGTGCGAGGTGAATCTGTTTTAAGGGAACTGTGTTAGAACACAGGCCTCGATTTACTTTCTGTTCCTGACGTTTCTTCAATCTGATTATTTCTTGTTATTCTATACTGTGTATGTTATTACCATTCCTTTGCCTAACAATCTTAAAACAGGGTTCATATAAATATGGCTTCGAATGGTGTTGGCCCTACTAACCCTGCTACCCCAGTGACTACGTCGGTTAACCATACCGAGAAGCCGGACAAGTTCAACGGTCTGGACTTCAAGTGGTGGCAGCAGAAAATGTTTTTCTACCTCACCACATTGAACTTGGCTAGGTTCCTCACAGAGGAGGTCCCTACTCTTAAGGAAGGGGAACAGAATGCTGAATCTGTCAGCGCTGTTGAGGCTTGGAATCATTCTGATTTCCTATGCCGAAATTATGTCCTAAATGGACTGACCGATGCGTTGTACAACGTTTTCTGTGAGAAGAAAACGGCCAAGGAACTGTGGGAATCCCTCGATCGAAAGTATAAAACCGAGGATGCTGGAGCCAAAAAATTTCTTGTTGGCCGATTCTTGGATTTCAAGATGCAGGATTCCAAACCTGTTATAAGTCAAGTTCAGGAACTCCAGCTTATTCTCCTCGATATTCATGCTGAGGGGATGACCTTAAGTGAATCTTTTCAGGTGGCTGTGATTATCGAGAAACTGCCGCCGGCATGGAAAGACTTCAAAAATTATTTGAAGCACAAGCAAAAGGAGATGAACGTCGAAGAACTTATTGTTCGACTTCGAATTGAAGAAGACAATAGGAACTCTGAAAGGCGTTTATTTACTCCTAATAAAATATAAATCTCTGTGCAGTTGTTTCTGAGGTAAATCTGTTTGGTTCAAATCCAAGAGAGTGGTGGATTGATAATGGTGCCACTCGACATGTCTGCTCCGATAAGGAGATGTTTGCTACTCTACAAGAATCCGAAAATGGTGAGAAGTTGTACATGGGAAATTCAGCAACTTCTAAAATCAAGGGACAAGGAAAGGTCATCTTAAAGATGACTTCTGGAAAGGAACTGACTCTAAACAACGTGCTTTATGTCCCGGATATTAGAAAGAATTTGGTATCCGGTTCTCTGTTGAATAAGCATGGTTTTCGTATTGTTTTTGAGTCTGACAAGGTCGTTGTGTCTAAGAATGGAATGTATGTTGGTAGGGGATATGTGAGTGATGGCTTGTTTAAGCTAAATGTAATGACTATTAAGCCCAAAGTGAATAAAGTTAATCTTTCTGCTTATTTGCTTGAGTCTCCTTACTTGTGGCATGGTAGACTAGGTCACGTAAACTACGATACAATTCACAGATTGATTAATTTAAAAAACATACCTACATTCCAAATAGACAAAAGCCACAAATGTGAAATTTGCGTTGAAGCAAAACAAACACGGTCGTCTTTCAAAACAATTGAAAGAAATACCGAACCCCTTGATTTAATTCACACGGATGTATGTGATTTGAAAGGAGTGCAAACTCGTGGAGGAAACAAGTATTTTATTACTTTCATTGACGATAGCACCAGATATTGTAGCGTCTATCTTCTTAAAAGCAAAGATGAAGCAATAGACAAATTCATCATTTACAAAAACGAAGTTGAAAATCAACTTAACAAGAAGATTAAAGCGCTACGAAGTGATCGTGGAGGTGAATATGAGTCTCCATTTGCCGAGCTATGTGCTCAGCATGGAATCAGACATGAGACAACTGCACCTTATTCTCCACAACAGAATGGCATTGCCGAAAGGAAAAATCGTACTTTGAAAGAAATGATGAATGCACTGCTTCTAAGTTCTGGTTTACCACACAACATGTGGGGGGAAGCTGTTTTGACAGCCAACTACCTTCTAAATAAGGTACCCCGAAAGAAACAAAATAAAAGTACATATGAGTTATGGAAAGGAAGACCACCTTCCTACAAATCCTTGCGAGTGTGGGGGTGTCTTGCCAAAGTGGTAGTACCGACTTCTAAAATGGTGAAAATATGACCAAAAACTGTTGACTGTATTTTCATAGGATATGCTGAAAATAGTAGTGCTTATCGATTTCTTGTGTATAAGTCTGAGTTCTCTGATATCCATAAGAATACAATCATGGAATCAAGAAATGCCTCATTCTTCGAACATGAGTTCTCATACAAGTCTCGGGAAGAACCTAGTTCTTCGAAATGGTCATATGGTCAAGTGATACAAGACCAAGAGGTTGACGATGAGGTGGGACCCAGACGAAGAAAGAGAGCGAGGATAGAGAAATCTTTTGGTCCAGATTTCTATACTTTCCTGATGGAAAATGAACCTCAAAGTTTTGAAAATGCCATAAATTCCTCTGAAGGTCCTCTTTGGAAAGAGGCAATTAATTCAGAGATCGAATCGATTCTGCAAAATCACACGTGGGAATTGGTGGATCTTCCTCCCGGAAACAAACCTTTGGGTTGTAAGTGGATATTCAAGAGGAAGATGAAGTCAGATGGAACCATTGATAAATACAAAGCCAGGTTGGTAATCAAAGGTTACCGTCAAAAAGAAGGACTTGATTACTTTGATACTTATTCTCCTGTGACAAGAATAACCTCTATCAGAGTGATACTCGCCATTGCTGCTTTTCGGAATCATTCTGTTCATCAAATGGATGTAAAAACTGTTTTTCTAAATGGATATTTGGAAGAAGAGATTTACATGGAACAACCTGAGGGTTTTTCTGCTCCTGGACAGGAAAACAAGGTTTGTAAATTAGTGAAGTCCCTGTACGGGTTAAAACAAGCACCAAAGCAGTGGCACGAAAAATTCGATAAAACAATGATTAAAAGTGGATTCAAAGTCAATGAATGTGATAAATGTGTGTACATCAAAGACTCTGAAGATGGATATGTCATTTTGTGTATTTATGTTGATGACATGCTTATCATTGTGAGTAATGATAAGATGGTTAAATCCACTAAGAAAATGTTGAGTTCAAGATTTGACATGAAACACATGGGTCTAGCTGATGTGATTCTTGGAATCAAAATCCATCGCACACCAGAAGGACTTGTACTTAGTCAGTCACACTATGTTGACAAAATTCTTGAAAAATTCAACAAAGACGATTTAGCATTGGCTAAAACACCGATAGATTCAAGTCAACATCTATCGAAAAATCGAGGTGAGTGTGTTTCTCAACTAGAATACTCACGAGTTATTGGAAGTTTAATGTACTTAATGAGTTGTACAAGGCCAGATATTGCGTTTGCTGTGAGCAAATTAAGTCGATTCACGAGCAACCCAGGAGCTGACCACTGGAAAGCAATTGTACGGTTGCTACGATACTTAAGATATACTCGTGACTATGGACTGCACTATAATAGATATCCTGCTGTTATTGAAGGATACAGTGATGCCAATTGGATATCTGATATGAAAGACTCAAAGTCTACTAGTGGATTTGTTTTCACTTTAGGTGGTGCAGCAATGAAATCCTCAAAGCAGACTGTAATAGCCAGATCCACAATAGAATCTGAATTTATAGCCCTCGACAAATGCGGTGAAGAAGCTGAATGGCTACGGTTATTTGTGGAAGATATTCCGAGATGGCCTAAACCTGCGCCAGCTATTTGTATTCACTGTGATAGTCAGTCTGCCATCGGTAGAGCTCATAGCAGTATGTATAATGGTAAGTCTAGACATATACGTCGTCGACACAATACCATTCGGCAACTACTCTCGACCGGAATGATCTCAATTGACTATATAAAGTCAAAGGATAATCTTGCAGATCCATTAACCAAAGGGTTAAATAGAGAGTTAGTCGCAAAGTCATCGAGGGGAATGAGACTTAAGACTATAGAATAAGTTGGTGCAAAGGAAAACCCAACCTATGCTGACTGGAGATCCCAAGAACTAGGTTCAATGGGACAACCAAATTGCACTGGCTTGATGGATCGATGTTCATGGCAAAAAAGAACACAATCATGAGAACTGAATTGCATAAGGACGAATCCTGTGTGAAGTGCATTTTGACTTACACAAACGGTAGAACAGTTCAAAGACAACATGTCTACTATTCACCAGTAAATGGATGTGCTTTACGAGGAAAGGTTCAAAGACAACATGTCCACCTCTCCTATGCAGGATTCAACCATAAAAAATCACAAGATTTCTATCATTTTCATTCATGTGGGGGATTGTTGGAATAAATGAAAATTCTTCATATGCCCGTGACTCTTCACATGCCCGTGACTCTTCACATGCACGAAGAGACACAATATATTGATTGTGTATTCAATATAGCCACTTGAAGAGTCACACATTTTTCTATATATAGGAGCAATACTCTTCATTCCAAACACAACCATTCACACAATTCTCTCAATTCTCTCAATTCTCTCTACGTTCCCACGCTGATACAGTGCAGGTGCGGTTCAGTTCGCCGGTGTAGCATAACCTCGTACTTTCGGTTAGCTGCTCGGTTCCGTCGTTGTACCCTGGGAAACAGACACCACGCGTAGCTTGGTCTTTGGAAGCACTGGTGCGATGTGAATCTGTTTTAAGGGAACTGTGTTAGAACACAGGCCTCGATTTACTTTCTGTTCCTGACGTTTTTTCAATCTGATTATTTCTTGTTATTCTATACTGTGTATGTTATTACCATTCCTTTGCCTAACAAGATGTCTACTTCACTTGTGATAACCAATTAAAAAAAGTTTAGGGTGATTGTTGAACAGTGAAATAATCCTATGAACACCTATTCATGTGTATGATGTCCTCCCATCTATGTTGATGGAACTTAGCAATAACACATCATGAACATTGGTCTCAAACGAGCAAGTCAATGTCCGTCTTCTAGACGGCTTATTGAACGAGGACCAAGTTTAGAGAGCAAAATAACCTTGGCTAAACATTTTATTTTTAAAAAATGACCTCTCATGTATATTTGGAAACACATAAATACACTTTGGGAGACATATTCTTGAAAAAAAGAAAGAAAGTTTAACCAATATCGTTCTCCAATTTAGGGAAAGCGATCATACTTGAGGATACCCGATATTTTACACTTCCGTAGTAGACCTTCCCAAGAAAGAAGGATTTTTCTGTGCATCAAACCGAAGGAAAGAAGGAAATCGTGACATGCTAACACAGATGGAGAAATGATCTGGCTCTATGTTTCAGTTTAAGATTTCTTCCCTTTGATATAATCCCACAATTTCGTTATGTATGATATTTACTTACCAGAAGCCTAAGTTGTGCTTGGATGAACTGTGTTCCATAGATTTAAAATATATATTGATTTCATTTTAAATCCACCAAACTAATTTATAAATAAGGTAAGAATTTAAGATTTGAACCATTATTTCTGTAAACAATAAAAGTAATCAGAATCCATTAATTTCAAATCCATTCATCCAAGTGCACCACCTTCTTCGTCACTCATAACCTTAAGCTGAAAATGACAGTCAGCGGAGAAATTAGTGCTACAGAGAAGAGTGTTCTTACCCATCATTTTTCTTACGAGGCGAGGGAAAGTAGGTGCTCAGACCTAATCAACTGAAAATTGGTAGGGAAATCGGACATGACAGCAGATTTGTCCGTTTTTGAGGGTTTAGTTGAAGGGTACCCGATCCCAGTGCTGTACTAATTATTACCCAAACAGACAACCGATTTTAAAAAATCGGACCCAATGACGATTTTTTTTTATTAAAAAGAACGACTCGATCAAATCGGATTAGGTACCCAATAAATAAAAGCCCACCCCTAATTCCAGAATGGCATACATCTGATAGAAGGAGATTGAACGAGTGAGATATAAACATAGAAATCTGAAGTCATGCAAAATTAAGGGTTAAAGCACAAATAACATGTTTCTTGTTGCTATCGAATAATGGTGAAATCACATGTATTTCACAACCATAAAATTTCCAAAAACCGGAGAATAACATATAACTTCTTACGAGCATGCTCCAAAGCTGGAGACTTATAGGACCAATAAAATCAGACATTCCACACATACAACCTTGAACCCTACGAACAAAGAAACTTCAAATGTTGCCTTCAATGGTCCCCGAAAGAAGTATTGCTATCACAACATCAATCATAACTAGCATTCAAGAATTTCAGTAGTTCATTTCGGTTGTCTTCTGCCACTTTGTCCTCTTTTGTTTTCTCAAGCTTCAGTAATATCTGCAAATGGAAATATAAATGGTACTCTGAACGTAGGCAATGAGGTGAGTCTTGACAGCTCCCAGTGAAAAGTGGATAATAATATTATTGTTCAAGGAAAGTAGGCTTATCTTGTTCGCAACTGAATACTTACAATGACTATTCGTGATTTAAAATGACTCTTCATGCATCCTCCCTTTTTTTAGTAAGAAACATGATTCTACATTTTTGTTCTAACCACTATGATGCAAAAAAACCCCATGAATACAGAAGCAGCCAAGAGAAGTATGGGCTAAACATTTTGTGCCACAGCAAAAGGCCAAAGGAGGCACTGCTGTAAAAGGCACTAAGTGCACCTAGGCGCAAAGAGCTCCAGGAGCCAGAGGACTGAGACATAAGGTGAAGCGTGTGCCTTTTTGAAAAGATGCAATATTGATCTTGTCGAAAATATACTTATACCACTATTAAATGACAAAACACCAACTCAAAGTCGCAACTTTAGGTTGCACAATGTTCAGATATCTAAAGCTATTGCTTTTTCAGGTCAATTCCAAACTCCACATGATTACACAATGAAATTTCAGTAAGCAGTGTAGGTAGAAATAACCAAGACTCATGCCAACTATAAGAAAAGCATTCTCAGTGTTTAAAAAATAAAAAAAAAAGGCGAAATTGTTTTCCATATATATGAATATTTGACAAAATACTACCAAGAACTATCATAATCTACAACTTTTCAGGATTAATTGTGTCATTTGCAATCACAAGTAAGCCAATTTTATTCTCACAAAAGTTCTGAATATCAGGAGTTGTTGTCTGGGAAACAATACCTTTTTACCAGAGACAGCACTGCGGCGAACACTGTCATCTTTGTCCCTTCCTAAGAACTGGACAAATCATGAAATTAAGTAAGCAAATATACCTCCAGTCTTCCTTTAAAAGTATTTTTCAATAGTTGTTTGCCACTCGTTGAGTAGAAAACCAAATAGGCAACGGAAACAGAAGTTAACACCTTAGAAAGCTGTACAGGACCACTACATTCCTCCTGTTCCTTCTGTATATGGCTCACATTGCCAGGTCAAGAAAAGCCAGACATCCAGGCCAGCCAATCAAGAATCCAGTCATCATGTAATAGACCACAGCTCCAATTTCAAAGAGCCATACATAAGAGGCAAAAAGTTCAATAAGAACCACGTTTTTTCAAGAAGATAATACACAATGATGAGTAAAAAGTATTAAAATAATGACTAGAAAGTATAAGGAAAACTTTGTTTTCGAAGCAATTCACTGGCCTCAAAACTCACATAAGTATTTTGCTCCCACGAGAACAAACGGTAGAAGCTAGAAAAAGTATAGTGGTCTACCTCTTTAGATTTGTGCTTATTGTGCCTATTTCGATGATTTTTCCCTTGATCTCTTTCTTTGTTCTGAAATACAATCAACCAGACAATTAGTTACAACAATAGACAGTATCTTAATCTAGAAATTAGCACACAACTTGAAATGGCCACCTTCTTAGATCTATCATTTGGTTTGCGCCTCTTTGAACGACGGGACGTTTGTTGTTCACTGTCAGATGGGATGAAAAAATAACAAAGGTAAAAATACATAAATGATAAGAGGTTAATAGGTCCTTCAAATTGGACGGACATGGAAGATTAGGAGACAGACCCGCACTTTCAATTAAATACTGCAGAAAGATGTTTTGGCTACAAACTTAAGCATAAAGTAGAACAACTAGAACAGAGAGATAATAAGTGAAAGTTGATGCTCATTATTTTCAGAAGTAGAGAGGAGTACGATCTAAAAAATGCTAAAGGTTTGTTTTTTAATATATAGTTGTAGAATCAGTGGCATGTCTAGGTAAACTTTTAGAGTTGATATGATGTCTTTTCATTCATTTGGAAGGATTTATGGATTTGTTTTCCATGACAAACTGCAAATATATATATATATATATATATGAGAATTGGGATTGACAATATGATAATAAAAAATGGTCAAAAGTGGCTTTCTTTATTCAAAATGACGTGTTGATGGTTAGGAAAATTTTACTTCTGCAATTTGGCAACTGATTTCAGAAATCCCCTCTCAAATGCCCAGGCTATGTAGTCATATTAATCATTTTTCCCATGCTCAATCGCTTGATAAATTAGCTTCAATAATCTTCACTTAAAGCTAGATGATAAAGCTAAACCTTTCACAAGTCTATGGTGCCATTTATCAATATCTTGCTACGTATTTGAGATATAGATATATATATAGACACACACACACCCCTTTAGAATTCTGGTCACAATTCTCAATCGCAATTGGGTTCATTCCATATGTATTAGGAGACAAAAAAGCTTTCTGTATATTCTTCTCATTTCTTGAATGTTTATATGTCAGGGCACTCAAAACAAATCCCTTAAAAACTCAATCATGTGGTCCTAAAGCTTCTACGGGGAATCCAACTAGCAAACTATCAACCCTAAGTCAATAGTCTCATAGAGATTCAGATAGTGCAATTGGATAGAAATCCAACATCAAGCCAAAAAGTTAGTTTAGATCGAGATCTTCAAAAAACGAAATAACCAATATCAAAGGAGCTACAAGTATGTAAAACACCTGTGCTCTTCGTCGGAGGATGAAGAAGAATAGCTATCAGATGACGAGGATGAATGGTGTTTACGACGACGTTTTGTTTGCGAATAAATCTTTTTACGAACTTTCATAGCGCCGTCTCGATCTGTTCTATGGCGGTGGTGACGGCGTCTTCTGCGGCGAGAATCGTCGGAGGACGAAGACGACGTCGTAGAAGGCGACGACGAGGCAGCCATCCAGATTGAATTTGAGGAAACGTTTGACTAGCTCAGCTTCAGCTTAAGCTACCGCTACGGACAAATAAGCAATTTTAAATGTCTATTATAGTGATTAAACTTAATTAAACTGCTTGGAGATAAAATCATTGAAATATATTTATTAATATGTATCCTTTCGGAGAAATTATAATGAATGGAAAAGTGAAGAATTTTGTAACATCGGTTTACAATATATATATAGAGTTTTATAGCAACTAATTCTAATTTGGTGAAATTTAAACGAAAGATTACAGCTATACCCATATTATATAATATCAGTGAGATTGTAATATATATAATTATGATATCTTCTCTTCATTTTAAATTGTCACATATTTTTAATTACTAGTGAAAATAATAAAAACCAAATTAATTTGAAAATTTAGTACATATATATGCACACATTACGTATACGCGACACGGGTATATATATCAATTTTTCCAAAATTATAAGAGCAACTCCAATGCTGCACCAATTTGACGCAGAAACCATGCTCCAACCCAGCGCTATTCTTTGCTCTATTTTAGCGATTTGGCGCAAGAATGAGATTTGGGTCGCCAAAATTGGCGCAAAGATTGGGCTGCGCCAAACCCAATTTCAATTTTTGTTCCTTTTTTTTAATTAAAATAATGATTATTAAAAACAAAAATTATATAAAAAATGTAAAATTCATTAAATTTATTTAAAATTTCCAATTGTTTTTGTTTTTTTATATTAAAATTTATTTATTAAATGTATATAAATTGTAATTTTTTTAAAATAATTTCTCAATTAACGGCTTGATTAAATCAATTATAGATGTAACGCCCCAAAAATTCTTAGGACCACGATAAGCATATTGTTTATTTAAAATGACATTTCTAAAATATGTTATGCATTGTTGAAATTAATTGCTTTCAGAACATAGTGTGACGTAGCAGGTTCCAGCGGATGACTCCAAGGGTGATGCACGAGCTAGTTTATTTGAAATGGATTGAAAATATCTTTAAGGAGGTGAAATGATTTCTTTTGGAAAAGGTTTGGTACTTTACAAATTTAAATGGTTAGAAGGGAGTTTTATTAAAATACTGCAACTTGTTTAAAGTGTGTCATGCTAAATATTACAAGTAGCTTGCCACTAATCCCTTCGGTATTTAAACTTGTTTTCAAAGTAAACTCTTTATCACTT
>KV001364.1:7253-31270 GCA_001598015.1 Dorcoceras hygrometricum | reverse complement strand
AGAGTCCTACAACTCAAAATATCGCCCAACAGATCTCTCGCGCAAAACAGACTTCATGCTCTCCGCCAGATCTCGCGCGAGCCTCAAAACGACAACGTTTTGGTCAACAGATCTCACGCTCAACACTTGCGCCAAAACGCAAAACAGATCTCGGCGCTAAAACACAAAACGACGACGTATAGGCACCAGATCTCTCAAATGCACGCTATCACGTTCTAGCAACAGATCTGCTTACATCACCCGCAGACTCGCTTACGTCATCCGCAGACTTGCTTATGTAATCAGATCTACCGCGCAACTCTCGAATGAACGCTACACGCTTCTAACAACAGATCTGCTTACGTCATCAGATCTCTCGCGCTCTAGCTTCTCAAATTCGAACAGCTTTCACCAAACGCAGCGCTTAATCTTCTTTTCACGACAAAACACGCAGCGCTAAAGGAAAAACAGATCTCTATCAAATACATTCTAATTCTCAACACTTCTCGACCAGATTTCACACGAAAAACACCAATTAAAATCTGGACAATCCCAACTAGAGATCTAAAAATTTCCAAATCAGATTTCACTAAAAATTCGAAACTCCAGAAATCTAAATTCTTAATTCTCGTGATTAATCTAACTCAAAAATCCGATTAATCACTAATTAGAAATCTGAATCCTCACAGGAACGGCCTAAACTGCGTCTCTCCCATCCTAGGTTGCGGGAACTAAGGGGAACGACCTCTAGATGATCCTCCTCGACCCTGAGGTGGGGCTGCGGCTTGCTGCGATCCAGCTGATGGACACACTCTCGCATAGTGCCCATACTGACCACAGAGGTTACACGAGCCCGGCACGCCAACACACTGAGTCGACGGATGCTTGCCTCCACAAAAGCCACAGAACTCTGCCCTAGAACCACTGCTACTAGAGCTGCCAGAACCAGAAGAACCCGAACCAGACTTCTTCTTAAACTGATGGCCACGAGGTCTAAACCTCTGGCGTCCAGTCTGCTGCGCTAACTGCTGCTGTTGCTGCTGGGGTTGATGGGCTGACTGCGAAGACTGAGAATACTGTGCTCCCTGAACAGCAGGACGACCACCCTGAGCACCCTGAGGCCTAACACGAGACCTCCGGTTCCACAGACCTTCATCGATGTCAATCGCATTATCCAAGGCTTCCGCATAACTCTTCGGTTGCTCGTCAGCACCAACGAATACAGCTCTTCATTCAAACCCTCAATAAACTTAGTCCTCTTGGCCCTCTCCCAGCCAGCAACATGAGGAACATATGCCAAAATAGAAGAAAACAACCGAGCATACTCTCGCACAGACATGGTACCCTGCTCCAAGTTATCGAACTCTCGCTCACGAGCGTTCGTGTACGACTCCGGGACGTACTCCTGCCGAAAGGCTACGCAGAAACTGTCCCATGTAATCCCCACACCGGTCTCCTCTAGCGTCCTCGAAGCGCCTCTCCACCAGCGCTCCGCACCTTTCCTAAGCTGGAAACGTCGCCAAACTTAGCCTGAGCTCGTCATCATACTGAACACGGTCGAACAGACCCATGATGTGCTGTAGCCAAGAGTCCGCGTCAGTGCTAGACTCATCACCGTTGAAACCTGGGGACTCATCCTTGGAACCTAGCCATCACATCTCCATGCTCTCCACACGGGTTGTCAAGTATAACATAGAACAAGTACAACATAGATATCACATAACACAAACAATAAGCAGCACATAAGTCACATAGTCAAGCACAAACAACACACAACACTGTGCCTAGACTCAAGTGTGATCAAAGAAATCGAGCTTATCCCAACTTAAGCTTTGATACCAAAAATGTCAGGCCTCGTGCTCACATCAGAGATAAACCACGCAACACTAGCGGAAGCAACTAAAAAGTTTCTAAAATATTTGCTTTTGGCCTGACAGAAAGATAACATAATTTAAAATACGGCGATACTCAAAATATAACCCAGTTTACAATAATCAGACAAAGGGCTACAAGCCACAGTAAAACAATACAGCATAACACATGCATCAAATACCTGACAACAACCACAGCTGAATACAACAGACTACTAGCTACAAATGTCTGATCATCACCCGGGACATCCCGCCCATGGTGATACCAGTGCATATAGATACTATACATAACTGGGACACTCTAAGCACCTCCTGGGGCACCTCTAGCCGGGCCAAATCCACGACCAGCTGAGTAACCTGGGAAACCTGAACAACAAACAGGCAAACAAAAAAAACCAAGCCCCGGAGGGACATGGGGTCAAACCCCAGTATGGAGAGCAACTATAAATCAGCAATGAACAGCAAGAATAAAATGCAGGTGCTATGCATGAAGAACGGGACAACAGTCGAAGGCTACAACCGAAGAAGTGAGCCAAGAAACTCAAGCACAGCTCAACAAAATCTGCAGAAGATATGTGGCCACGGTGTGTGTGTAGGACATGTGGGAGCTACCCACTCACCCCTACTCGCACACCCTTACCAGATGTATCAACAGCTCAACCTGCCGTTGCCCAACCTATGAACTGTGGTAGTTAGCCACTCGGCGCATAGGGGCTAACAAATCCCAGCAAGGAGATGAGAGTGCGGTATTGCCGCTCGCCCTCGCATCCTGGTAAGAACAGAACAGCAACAACAACGAAACAATGAAACAATGGCTGCAACAGCTGAAGGAAATGATATGCCAATGCGTGTATGAAATCATCTAAACAGCAAGCATATAACATATGCACAAACAGCAACCACACACGGCAATCACACACAGTCATCTCAAAAATTATCCAAGCCAGATACACGCTGTAATTACAAGCTCAACATCGAATCTGTTATGCTCACCACAACGGGGTCCCGAGAAATCTGGTACAAAACCTGCTAAGCAACACGCATAATTCTCAGGGACGCTAACACAGAATCACAAACTGGTAGCTACACTCAACCAACGATAATCCTACCTTCCTAACTCAACAGGAAGCTCAAATCAAAGCCTAAGGTAAGATCTTATCAATTAACTCGAATCACTACATGAACGACGCTAACACACGAACACTGGAGTTGTTTCGTGATTCTGCTTCCAGCCAACTACAACCTTCAAAAGTGGTATAGGATGAAGCACCTTCACGAGAGGAGTACAACGCTACCTCAATCGTTCAAAACAGCGGCGAGAATCGACAGAAAATCGGCGGAAAAGATTACGATGAACAGTGCTTAGGGTTCGAGACAGAGAACGATAATCGGGGAAAATATTCTAAGTATGGGATCTCATACTAATTCGAAGACCCAGCTTTCTATTAAATACATTACTCAAAAACTGACAGAAACAGGAACAGATTCCACCGACAAAACAGTTGTCATCGCTGTTAAATCAACCAGCAGCTGATCGAACCAATAGCTGAATCTCTCAAACAACGCTAAGGCTAAACGGCGTCGCGCCAACTTAACCAAACGACGTCGCAGAGGGACACGTCACCTCGCTACCAACTGCTGATCAACAAACCAGCAGCTGAATAAAACAACGCAACAACTGAACTCTCGCAACAGCTGAAATACGCGCTAACACACCAACTGCTGAATCTCCTAGCACTAATCCAAAACTCTGTCGTTCCAACTTAACTAAATGACGTAGTTTCGATACCCACTAAGAAACACGCTAGTGAAACCAACAGCTGGTTCCTGTTCACAAAACGTCGTCGCTTCAGAGTCCCTTGGCGCTCTCTACTGACCATCGCAACTAAAACACCAACGACTGAAATCCACATCAACATTGCTGCTGCTTCCTTCCAAAATGCAACGACTAAAATACCAACAGCTGACGCGATCGATCATTGACTGATGCAAAACCCGAACAAATATCTCTATCTCGACAGCTGATAGCATCTCAACTGTTGATTCCAACACTAAGGCAAATTCGATGACTTCCACACACGCATCTACTACCAGCTGGTTTCAACTCGAGCAACACCTGATTGCGAAAACACAGGTCTCACAGATTTGCTCTACTGGCTAGTTGATCTTCTTTCCATCTTTGAAGAACTTGCCTTTCTTCATACCAGAATCATAGGAATGATACCGTTAGGTCCATAAATAGCATCCGATATTTTATCCAGTGATATAGCACATGATCAATCTGATTTGATTTGAGATCTTTACATCTGAAATGAATCATGTACTCTCTGAGATGTCGCTGTAGACGTGATCTGAATGCTTATGAGCTCTGAGCTGTTATGCAAAAATCTGTAAACTGCTCTCGAGATCTAATCCAATCAATCTAGCCCATGGAATGATCAATAAACTGGATGAATAGTTAGTCGTGAGGAATTCCTAAAGAACGGTTTAGACGAAAACATCCACAAGAGTTTTATAGTACAACCGATCCATTAGTAGCGGAAAGTTGGATCATATCTCTGGAAGTCATATTCGACTATTTACTCTGGAAGTAATATTCGACTATTTACACTTATCTGACCAGGAGAGACCTCTGTGTGCTATATATATTCTGAGGGGAGATTCCATGATATGGTGGGAAGGGGCCAAGTTAACAGTAGATTGGCTATGCTCACCTGGGAAGAGCTCAAAAGGGTGTTTTACGATCAATATTTCATAGTCGATGTGAGGGTGAGTTGAAGAGAGAATTTTTAACTCTGAAGTAGGGGAGTATGCTGGTGCGGGATTATATCCGCAAATTTGAAAGAGGATGTTACTTTGTTCCTCTGATAGTAAGGGATGCGGAGGAGAAGAATCGTCACTTTGTTGAGGGATTGAGGCCAATGTTGAAACATGACTTTAGGCTCACCGAACCAAATGATTACAGGGCAGCAGTTAACAAAGCCCTGCGAGATGAACAAGATTAGAAGGAGATTCATGAAGAGAGTCAATTGAAACATCAAGCTTTTCAACATAAGGATCGGAGACAAGCTAAGAGACCCAACAACAACCAGCAGAAGTCTCGGGGACAAAGGCCCCTAAAACCCCAACTGATTAACGCAGTTCCCAAGATTGATAATAGGCCAGTTTGCCCAGTCTGTGAAAGAAATCATTCTGGTCCGCGTCGAGTTGTCAGGATGTGTGTTACAAATTTTGTAATCCAGGCCACATCTCTAGGAATTGTCCACAGTCAAAGCAACTCATCACCAGTAGAGCCTATGTAATGATAGCAGATCAGGCTCAACCAAACTCTACAGCGGTTACAGGTAACATTATTGTCGCTAGCATGCCTAATATGGCCTTGTTAGATTCTGTTGCAACCCATTCTTTTGTATGACGATTTTTTCTGAGAAATCACCTAAAATCCAACCAGAAGTGTTAGCGATAGGATATTGTGTTAACGAACCATTGGGAGAAATTTTATTAACCAAAGTATATTTCACAATATAGATCTTAAGCTGCTAGGGTATTTCGTATACGCAGATTTGATAGTATGATCCATTATTTGAGTTTGATTTAATTTTAGGGATGGATTGGTTAACTAGGTACAGAGTAATTACAGATTTTAAGCAAAGAACTGTTGAGTTTAAACCACCTAGCGAACACCCATTTTGTTCCAAGCTGATAGACTCAACAGAACCCCTAAGCTGATATCAGTTCTGAAAGCCCAGAGCTATTTAAGGAAGGGATATCAAAGATTTCTAGTTAGTGCGTTATCAACAGTATAAGATAAGAAGCGTAAGCAGAAAGAAGTTGAAGTAGTGAACGAATTTCCTGATGTATATCCAGATGACATATCTGGTCTGCCACCAGATCGAGAGCTAGAATTTACAATTGACTTAGTACCTGGAGCTGCTCCTATATCTAAGCCGCCGTATAGACTTGTGCCTACAGAGATGAAGGAGTTATAGGGCCAAATCCAAGATCTATTAGACAAAGGTTTCATTCGTCCTAGTACTTCACCATGGGGATCACCAGTGCTGTTCATCAAGAAAAAGGATGGTAATTGTCAGGCCTCGTGCTCAATCAGAGTAAAACCACGCAATAAACAATAGAGGAAGAAATAAAATAGTGGCTAAATTTTCGCTTTATGGCCTGACTTATAAAACATAATTTAAAATAATGCAATACTTAAAATATCCCAGTTAAAATAACACAGTACAACAGTACAGCATGTATCAGACACCATACAACAAAGAATACAACTGAATACAACAAAACACATGACATCCCCCGGCTATCAGTATTTATACATATATGCTATACGCTAACTGCTCTAACCACCTCCAGGGACACCTCAAGCTGGGTCAAATCCACGACCAGCGGATAAACCTAGGAAACCTGGACAACAAACAGGTCAACAAACAACCAAGCCCCAGAGGGACATGGGGTCAAACCCCAGTACGGAGAGAAACTGAAAAACAGCAGTAAAATAGCAATAGATAAAATATGAATGCTATGCATGAGATAGGGCTACAACCGAAGGCAGGGAGCCAAAAGATCTCAACGGCTGCTCAACAAATGATAACAGAGCAACTGAGCCATAGTGGCCACGGGGTGTGTGAGTATATGGGAGCTACCCACTCGTCTCAACACATGGTACCAGATGCACAACATATCTCAACCTGTTGTTGCCCAACTCATGAGGTGTGGGAGCTACCCACTCCGCTCATAGTGGCTAACAGATCCCAGCAGGGAGATGAGGTATACGGGAGTTACCCGCTCATCCTCAATCACAAGCATCCTGGTACACACAGATCAAGATAACAAGGCACTGCTAAAAAAGATCTGAATTCAAACATGAATAATGCCTGTATGCAATGAAACATCTTGCAATAACAACACAGCAGGAGCAAGAAAATGCACACAGAATTCAACACAGCAGCTCATAAAATCCATGCCAATTCAACTCTGTAAAACAAGCTCACATCCGTACCTCAATTCTGAGCTATAATTACCATAAACGAAGTATCGGGCAACCAAATCTGAAACATGTTAACCAATAACACAACACAGGCTCAGGGACAATAACACAGAACTCCCGAACTGGGAGCTACGAGCTCCACCCAGCTCTAGTCTACCACTCTAGCTCAAATAGTAGCTCTAAACAAGGCGCAAGGGTAGAACTAACACTTACCCAACAAGCTACCTGAACAGCAGGACTAATCCGGTGCTTATGCTAACAGACTACAGAATGGAGATGTCTTTGCGAAACTCTCCAAGCTTTACGCAAGCTTCCAAAATCTGTACCAAACGAAGCGTCTCAGCAAGAGGAGTCCAACGCTACCACTCTTACTCCATTCGGAGCTGTCTACTATCGGCAATAGGAGAAAAAGAGCTATGGTGAACAGTAGCTAGGGTATCGCGACAGAGTTATATTACGGGAAATATTCTAAGTGTCGGGGAACAATAATGGACGAAGGGTCAAAGTCCTCTCTTACATATAAATCAAATCTGGTCAAATCTGGTGAACAACAGCCACCGGCAACCTCGGGGTTCACATCTGAAACCAGCTCAAATCTGAGTACCACTCCAGATCTGGACACTACGTCACAATAGACGTGGGACTAAACCAAACGACGACGCAGAGAAAACACGCTCCCAACTAATACACGTCATCCCGCTAACTCAAGTCTGAAACACAAAACGGCGTCGCTCCCTAAGCACTCATATCTGACTCACAAAACCCGATCAAATATGAAAGTCATTGGACCGCACCGGTCTACCCCACAACACGAACCGGGACTAAGAACCGGATCTGTGCATGCACTACTAACAGCGCGTTCATACTCAAATCTGGATCCTTGCAAAACGACAAAGTTACGCTACCCGCGCGATATATTCCAATACGCGTAACCACAAGGCGCGCGACTACCAGATCTGATTACAGAATCTGAATTGGTTGACCCACGTTGACCAATGCTCAATTCTGATTCCTTCTACGTAGAATCTTTAAATTTCCATAGCTGTTTCCAATATCAAATCTGACCCAATAGCTTCACCAAGAATACCAGCTCAAAGCTGACTCATCCCAGATCTGTGCAAGCCGTCTGGTATATGCTAAACCTGATTAATTAACTCAATTAATCCAATAAACTTTCGGGTTTCACATCTCTCCCCTACTAAAATAGGATTTCGTCCTCGAAATCAAACAGTGACTCCAGATCAAGAGTTCAAGATAACTGGAACAAACAACTAGCTACTGGATTAAAATGCAACATCTACTCAAACAGATGCGGCCACTCTCGTTGCATTTTCTCTTCTAACTCCCACGTAGCTTCTTCTCTACCATGTTTGCTCCACTGGACCAGTACCAAAGGAATGGTCTTGTTCCTCAGCTGCTTCTCCTTTCTATCCAAGATCTGCAAGGGATATTCCACATAGCTCAAAGTCCGATCTAGCTCTACCTCGTCAGTTCTCAACACATGCGAAGGATCTGGCTCATACTTCCTCAACATAGACACATGAAAAACATCATGTAAGGAAGACAGATCTGGTGGCAACAACAAACGATAAGCCAAAGGACCAATCTTCTCAACAATCTCATATGGTCCAACATAACGAGGAGCCAATTTTCCCTTGAGACCAAATCTCATAAAACTGCGAAAAGGAGAAAATTTCAGGAAAACCAGATCACCAACCTGAAACTCTAAATTAAGGGAAGAGCTCAAGGGCGTAAACGAAAGGGCTTCCTTTCTAGATAAAGGGCCTTGGTGACACATGGATTCTTTCAATTCAAGGTCTACGCCTCTTGTCGCATAACTGGCTTGGCGATCTGTGCAGCTTTCATTAGCTGGCGTATCAGATCCACTTGATCTCTCATCTGCTGCACCAATTCTGGAGAAGACAACTGCTTCTCACCCACTTCTTCCCAACACACAAGCGATCTGCACTTCCTGCCATACAACGCCTCAAATGGTGCCATACAAATCGTGACCTGGTAGCTGTTATTGTAAGAAAACTCAACCAAAGTCAACGAATCTTGCCAGCTACCACTGAAATCCATCACAACAGCCCTCAACATATCCTCTAAAATCTGGATAGTCCTCTCAGATTGGCCATCTTTCTGGGGATGATACGCTGTACTCATAGCCAATCTGGTACCTAAAGTTGTTTGCAAACTCTTCCAAAACCTGGAAGTAAACCTCGGATCACGATCTGAAACGATAGAAACTGGCACACCATGCAATCGCACCACGAAATCTATGTACAGCTTCGCCATCTTCTTCAAAGAATAAGTCATATTTATAGGGAATGAAGTGAGCAGACTTCGACAATCTGTCCATAACAACCCACACATCATCACAACCTCTGCTAGAATGAGGCAAATAGGTCACAAAATCCATTTCTATGTGCTCCCAATTCCATTGGGGCACTTCCAAACTCTACAATAAACCACCAGGTCTCATCCTATCGGCCTTAACTCGCTGACATTTCAGACAACGGGCTACAAAATCAGCAACATCACCCTTCAAATCTGTCCACCAGTAATGCTGCTTTAAGGCATGATACATCTTCCTTGTACCAGGATGGACACTGTTCTACTACAGTGTGCTTCTCTCAAGATCTCCTCCTTCAAATCAATCAGATTTGGCACTACCAACCTGCCACGAAATCTCAAACAACCATCAGACAAGACAGTGTAATCCTCTGACTGTCCAGCTCTAACCTTCAGCTTTAACTCATGAATAGATGGATCTGTTCTCTGAGCTGCTCTAATGCTCGCAACAATCTGTGGCTCAATTTGAAAAGAAAACACCACAACATAATCCTCACCTGGGTAAAACCTCCAACCAGTAGCGCTTAGATGCTCATAGACCTTTGAAATCTGCAACGAAGCCAGCATCGCCACTTGAGCCTTTCTGCTCAATGCATCAACAACTACATTAACTTTCCCAGGCTGATATTGGATCTCACAATCAAATTCCTTAAGCAGCTCCATCCATCTACGCTGTCTCATTTCAAATCTGACTGAGAAAACAGATACTGAAGGCTCTTGTGGTCAGAATACACCACAAACTGCTCGCCATACAGATAGTGGCGCCAAATCTTCAAAGCAAAAACCACTGCTGCCAACTCCAAATCATGAACTGGGTAACGAGTCTCATGCGGTTTCAACTGACGAGAGGCATACGCAATGACTCGACCATTCTGCATCAACACACAACCCAATCCATTCAAGGAAGCATCTGAACAAACTACAAAACCACCTGAACCAGACGGAAAAGCCAACACAGGCGTAGAAGTTAGCTTCTCTTTGAGCAACAGAAAACTGTTCTCACACTGCTCAGTCCAAACGAATCTCTTGTCCTTCTGAGTCAACTGCATCATAGGCTTAGCTATACTAGAGAATCCCTCTATTAAAACGTCGATAATAGCCAGCAAAACCCAAGAAACTATGATTCTCAGAAACATTCTTGGGATGCTCCCAGTTAACAACAGCCTCAACTTTACTAAGATCCACATAAATACCTGCAGCTGAAACGACATGATCCACAACTCTGTCCAACCAAAACTCGCACTTAGAAAACTTAGCATATAGCTACGAGTCTCGAAGTGTCTGGAGAACCAGTCTCAAATGCTCTTTATGCTGCATCGAAGTCTTAGAGTACACCAAGATATCATTGATAAACACAATCACAAACTGAACGATGAATTCTCTAAAGACTCGATTCATCAGGTCCATGAAAATTGCGGGGGCATTTGTCAACCCAAAAGGCATAACCAAAAACTCATAATGCCCGTACCTCGTACGAAAAGCAGTTTTTACCACATCTTGCTCTCGAATACGCAACTGATGGTACCCCGAATGCAGATCGATCTTAGAAAACACAGCCGAACCCTGAAGCTGATCAAACAAGTCATCGATCCTCGGCAAAGGGTACCTATTCTTCAATGTCTCCTTATTCAACTGCCTAAATTCGATGCACATTCTCATCGACCCGTCCTTATTCTTCACAAACAAAATAGGCGCTCCCCAGGGTGACATACTCGGTCTAATGAAACCCTTCTCCAACAAGTCGCTAAGCTGAACCTTAAGCTCCCTCAACTCAACAGGCACTAAACGATACGGGGCTCTCGTGATAGGAGCTGTACCAGGTACCAACTCAATGCTGAAGTTTATCTCCCTCTTCGAAGGAAAACCAGGAATATCCTCCGAAAACACATCCGGGAAATTGCGAACAACGGGGACGTCACAAATCTCTACGCACGAAGAAGAAGATGCATCCAAAGCATAGATCATAAATCCAGCATTCTCCAACGACAACAGGCTGAACATCTCCATCACAGAGACTAAAGGAATCTTCGATCGGGAATCATGTGTTGGCATACGGTGGCGGATCCGGATCCCACTTCCCGGGGGCGCAGCGGAAAAACAAAATTTGGCCCGAAAAGTGTTCAATACATCAAAATTAATCTACAAACATACATAGGGTGTTCATAGATTGCTACCTTGCTAGCGTCTAGGCGCCTGGCTCCAACCAGATTTACAAGAAAACTGGCTCTTCACGGTAGGCGGCGGTAGATCTGCTAGCGTCTAGGCGCCTGGCTCCAACCAGATTTACAAGAAAACTGGCTCTTCACGGTAGGCGGCGGTAGATCCTCCAATCAGGTCCATGACCGGATTCGATCTTCCTCCGTCAATCTGTACTAGAAGACTTGACGGATTCAGCACGGACGGAAACTCCTCGTCGCGCTTGCCGGAGCACGTCCGGCAAGAGGCGACGGCGCGTGGAGGAGGCCGACGGTGGCGCGTGTGATCGGCCGAGTAGGAGGGGCGGCCGAGTGTGTGTATATGGAGGCTAGGGTTTGTGTAATGCAAATTATGATCAAAGCCCTAATCCATCTTAATTAAATAAAGATGGTAGATGGGCTTGAACGGGCCCAATGGACTTGGGTCAAACCCAGGTCCATATGAACATTAGGCTCGTTTAATTCACCACGGTTTCATCATAACTCCGATCGACGATCAGATCGGACCGATCGACTCAGTTTCCAAAACTGAATATTATGATGTGAAAAACAATTTTCAGATTCCTAGTCCAAAATGACAGTTTTGCCCCTCAACAGTGGGAAATCGCAATTCGACCCCTGTTGACTTTTAGGAAGTCGCACTCCCTAAAATCCTCCTCAAGTGCTCAACACATTGAGCTCGGTTTCCGTGCGGGAATCATGAATCCGGTACTTGTGTGACCCTCAATGGTTCAGGGATACAGCTAGCCGTGGGCCCACACCATTGTGGCTCCGAAATAACAATTCCGGACTTGCCCAACGGATCATGGTAAAGCGCCTAGCAACATCGCTCCATGATCCCCTAGGTATCACTGATAGTGCCTGCAAGAACCAGTTGGTCGTGGTTAGCGTACAGTACGGTCCTTTCAACACATATATCCCGATCAGATCAACGACCATTGGTAAATCGAGAGTCGCTAGAGATCCGATAGCTATGCATACATCTTGGAGATCAAATAGTGACATCACGAGTGTAACTAGGTAAACCCATTTACCTAAAATACTTCTAGTACTCTGGCCAGAGATTTATACACTATTATCCCCTCAGATAGCATAGGATATCCACGCTTAAGAGCGAGCGGTGAATCCTCGACAACGAAGCATCGACTCCTACATGCATCGGGATTCACCCAATCCCGCCGCCTAATGACCCCAAGTGAGTCGGAAAACGGGTCAAAGTGAGACGCCTATCATGTAGAGTCTCAATGACGTTTCGAGTAGTGAGGACTAATCAGTACAACCAAGACCTCGGACTTATCCACTCGACAAATGGTAACCACTTGGAAAGTCCGAACGAGGGTAGTTCGATAGATCACCAGGTCACTATCCATCTGCATGCTCAGAAAATCACAATGTTCCATACCAATGAAACATGGTACTTCGCATCGCAGATGCTAGTCTCAAGCTCGGGCGGCCTTCTCCTCATTTTGACGGCCCAATCGACTAGGAACGAGTTCAGAATACACAGTGACTATTATATGTGTTTCATGATAGCCGTCATACCCACTATCACATCTAACATACACTATGGTGCATTCTAGGTCTTTATCCAACACAATTGTTAACATTATAAACATAATGAAAATAAAGAATGTCATAAATAAATGCGAATATCATATATAAAGACTGTCGTATACAAGAGTCTATAAAACCCACACGCCACAAGTTGGCTAGTTGGGCATCTACTCTAACATCATGGTCATAGAAGTTCCATTTCTCGCCAGACTGACACCTAAAACGCACAACTCCATGGAAAAAATCCACGGTGGCCTTATAACTAGACAACACGTCAATTCCCACTATGCAATCGAAATCCCACATCACTAGCCTGATCAAATTCGCTAACAAAAACGTTCTCATCAAACCTAAGAATGCCATTCAACAAAACTCTCTTGGGAGTACAGGCTCGCACCGACAGGGGTTGCAACAGACACAACATCACTCAATGGAGTGGTATGCAAACCATGCTCAACCACAAATGCATCAGTAATAAACGAATGTGATGCTCCTGTATCAAACAACACACGCACAGGAAAATCAAAAACAAAGCAAGTACCTGCGATCACTCCTGTTGGCGTGCCCTCCGCTTGCTCCCTCGTCATGGCATTCACTTGGGAAAACTGAGGTCCTGAAAACTGGGGCTGGGAATACTGTCCAAATCGCAAAGGACCAGACTGCTGGAACGGCCTATATTGGGGCTCTCCCAACCTCTGCTACGGAGCAGGAAAAGAACGACCTCTAGACGATCCACCCGCACGACCCTGCGATGGAGCAGCGGTGTGCTGTGATCCAGCCAAAGGACACACTCTCGCAAAGTTCCCATACTGTCCACAGACATTACACGACCTTGCACACTTACACACTATGCCGTAAGATGCCTTCCTCCACACTGGCCACAAAACTCGACCTTAGAACTACTGCCGCTGCTAGAACTGCCCGAGCCGGAAGAACTAGAACCAGACTTCTTCTTGAACTGAAGACCATGAAGTCTAAACCTATGTTGTCCAGGCTGTTGGGCTATCTGTTGCTAGGGTGGCTGGGATGACTGCACAGACTGAGAAGGTTGCACCCCCGGAACCACGGGACGGTTACCTTGAACCACTTGTGGCCTAACACGAGACCTACGATTCTGTAGTACCTCCTCAATATCCATAGCCTTGTCCACCGCATCCTCATAACTTGTCGATGAACCCGCCAACACCAAAGAATACAACTCTTCATTCAGTCCCTCCGAGAACTTGTTCCTCTTCACCCTCTCTCAGCCAGAAACATGCGGAAAATACACGAGAAGAGAAGAAAACCTCCGGGCATACTCTCCCACGGACATAGTCCCCTGCACCAGGTTATCAAACTCACGCTCCCTGGCGTTAACATAGGACTCAGGGACGTACTCCTGTCGAAAGGAAGTACAGAAACTTCTACAAAATCCCTACACCAGTCTCCTCTAGCGCTCGAGAAGCACCTCTCCACCAACGCTCGGCACTCCTTCTTAACTGGAACGTAGCCAAACTCAACCTACGCTCATCGTCATACCTGAAACGGTCAAACAACCCGGTTATGTGCTGCAATCAGGACTCCGCATCGGAACTAGGCTCATCACCGTTGAACATCTGAGGATTCATCCGCTGAAACCTCGCCATCACAAGTTCCATTTCATCCACACGGGCTGCCAGCTCATCAACCTCATCCTCAACCCGTCTATCACGTCTACGAAAAGGTCCACTATGCTGCACCTCCTCGTTCTGACCCTCGGATTCCTGCTGAAACTGCCTTCTACCTATACCCCTACGTCTAGGCGGCATCTACGAAGGTACTAAGAGGGTAAGATCACACACCAACAAATATATCACATAACAAATAAATCACATAGTCATGCACATGCAACAAGCAACACTGTTCCTAGACTCAAGTCAGATCAAAAGAAATAGAGCTTATACCAAAAATTTCAGGCCTCGTGCTCAATCAGAGTAAAATAACGCAATATACAATAGCGGAAGCAATAAAATAGTGGCTAAATTTTCGCTTTATGGCCTGACTTATAAAACATAATTTAAAATACTTCAATACTTAAAATATCCCAGTTAAAATGACACAGTACAACAGTACAGCATGTATCAGGCACCATACAACAAAGACTACAACTGACTACAACAAAGCACAGGACATCCCCCGGCTATCAAAATAGATACATATATTCTATACGCTAACTGGGACACTCTAACCACCTCCAGGGGCACCTCCAGTTGGGTCAACGCCACTACCAGCTGAGAAACCTGGACAACAAACAGGCAAACAAACAACCAAGCCCCAGAGGGACATGGGGTCAAACCCCAGTACGGAGAGAAACTGAAAAACAGCAGTAAAATAGCAACAGATAAAATGCGAATTCTATGCATGAGATAGGGCCACAACCGAAGGCAGGGAGCCAAAAGATCTCAACGGTTGCTCAACAAACGATAAAAGATCAACTTAACAATAGTGGCCACGTGGTGTGTGAGTATATGGGAGCTACCCACTCGTCTCAACACACGGTACCAGATGCACAACATAGCTCAACCTGTTGTTGCCCAACTCATGAGATGTGGGAGCTACCCATTTCGCTCATAGTGGCTAGCAGATCCCAGTAGGGAGATGAGGTATACGGGAGTTACCCGCTCGTCCTCAATCACAAGCATCCTGGTACACACAGATCAAGATAACAAGGCACGGCTAAACAAGATCTGAATTCAAACATGAATAATGCGTGTATGCAATGAAACAGCTTGCAATAACAACACAGCAGGAGCAAGCAAATGCACACAGAATTCAACATAGCAGCTCACATAAAATCTATGCCAATTCAACGCTCTAAAACAAGCTCATATCCGTACCTCAATTCTGAGCTATAATTATTACAAACGAAGTCCCGAGCAACCAAATCTGAAACCTGTTAACCACTAACACAACACAGGCTCAGGGACAATAACACAGAACTCCCGAACTGGGAGCTACGAGCTCCACCCAGCTCTGGTCTACCACTCTAGCTCAAATAGTAAATCTAAACAAGGCACAAGGGTAGAACTAACACTTACCCAACAAGCTACCTGAACGACAGGACTAATTCGGCACTTATGCTAATAGACTATAGAAGGGAGATGTCTTTTCGAACCTCTCCAAGCTTTACGCAAGATTCCAAAAGCTGTACCAAACGAAGCATCTCAGCAAGAGGTGTCCAACGCTACCACTCTTACTCCATTCGGAGCTGTCTACCATCGGCAATAGGAGAAAAAGAGCTATGGTGAACAGTAGCTAGGGTATCGCGACAGAGTTATCTTACTCGGCACTTATGCTAATAGACTATAGAAGGGAGATGTCTTTTCGAACCTCTCCAAGCTTTACGCAAGATTCCAAAAGCTGTACCAAACGAAGCATCTCAGCAAGAGGTGTCCAACGCTACCACTCTTACTCCATTCGGAGCTGTCTACCATCGGCAATAGGAGAAAAAGAGCTATGGTGAACAGTAGCTAGGGTATCGCGACAGAGTTATCTTACGGGAAATATTCTATGTGTCGGGGACAATAATGGATGAAGGGTCAAAGTCCTATCTTAAATATAACTCAACTCTGGTCAAATCTGGTGAACAAAAGCCACCGACAACCTTTGGGTTCACATCTGAAACAAGCTCAAATCTGAGTACCACTCTAGATATGGACACTACGTCACAACAGACACAGGACTAAACCAAATGATGTCACAGAGAAAACTCGCTCCCAACTAATACACATCATCCCGCTAACTCAAGTCTGAAACACAAAACGGCGTCGCTCCCTAAGCACTCAGATTTGACTCACAAAACCCGATCCAATCTGAAAGTCATTGGACCGCACCTGTTTACCCACAACACGAACCGGGACTAAGAACCGGATCTGTCCACGTACTACTAACAGCACGTTCATACTCAAATATAGATCCTTGACAAACGACAACGTTACGCTACCCGCGTCATATATTCCAATACGCGTAACCACAAGGCGTGCGACTACCAGGTCTGATTACAGAATCTGAATACGGTTGACCCGTTGACCAACGCTCAAGTCTGATTCCTTCTATGCAGAATCATAGTTTTTTGCAATATCAAATCTGACCCGATAGCTTCACCAAGCATACCAGCTCAAAGTTGACTCATCCCAGATCTGTTCAAGCCAAATCTGGTCTATTCTAAACCTGATTAATTAACTGAATTAATCCAATAAACTTTCAGGTCTCACAGTAATATGCGATTATGCATCTACTATAGAGAGTTGAATAAGTTAACCATCAAGAACAAATATCCTCTCCCTAGGATAGAAGATATGTTTGATCGGTTACAAGGTGCAGCTATATTTTCTAAGATAGATTTCTGATCTAGATATCATTAGTTAAATATTAAAGAAGTAGACATCTACAAAACAGATTTTAGAACGCGCTATGGACATTATGAATTTTTAGTGATGCCCTTTCGGTTAATGAATGCGCCTTCAGAATTTATTGATTTAATGAATAGGGTGTTTCAACCTTTCCAAGATCAATTCGTAATAATGTTTATAGATGAAATCTTAATATATATTCTAAGAACAGGGCCGAACATTCAGATCAGCTTAGATGTGTGTTGCAAATTTTTAGGACTAAGCAACTTTTTGTTAAGTTTAGTAAGTACGAATTTTGGCTTGATAAGGTTGCATTTCTTGGTCATATAATTTCCAAGAATGGTGTAAAAATGGACCCATCAAAAGTAGAAGTAGTTCGGGAGTGGCCTATACCTAAGAGTATTACAGAGATCCGTAGTTTCTTAGGACTTGCAGGTTATACCGACGTTTTATTAAGGGGTTTTTTAAGATAGTCGTTCCTTTAACGCCATTGACCAAGAAAAGTGTTAAGTATGTTTGGACTCCAGAGTGTCAACTCAGTTTTGTGAGATTAAAGCAAGCATTGATATAGGTCCCTGTTTTAACTCTGTCATCTGGAAAAGGGAACTACACGATTTATAGATGCATCAAAGACAGGTTTGGGTTATGTCTTAATGCAAGATAAGAAGGTAATTGCCTATGCTTCTAGACAACTGAAGACTCACGAGAAGATTTATCCTATGCATGACCTAGAACTGGCAGCAGTGGTATTTGCATTAAAGATTTGGAGGCACTACCTTTATGGAGAAAAATGCGAAATATTTATAGACCACAAGAGCCTCAAGTATTTATTCACCCAGAAGGAGCTCAACATGAGGCAAATAATGTGGCTAGAACTGGTGAAAGACTATGATTGCATCATTAGCTATCACCACGGTAAAGCTAACGTAGTAGCAGATGCGTTAAGTAGAAAAGCAGTGAGATTAGCTCAACTTTCAGTTCAGGTACCATTAGCTAAGTAAATTGAGAGTTTTGAACTGGAAGTGATTGCGCAAGAGTGTGCTGCAAGATTAGTTGTGCTTACCATCCAGTCTATGCTAAAAGATCGGATTAGAGAAGGTCAAGCAAGAGATGATCAACTACTCAAATGGAAGCAACAGGACGAAGAAAGATGTAGAAATCTTTATACGACAGTATAAGGAATTGCGAGATACCGAGACAGGTTATGGGTACCGCGAGCTGATGACTTGCATATTGAGGTTATGAATGAGGCCCATACACCTTATTCAATTCACCCAGGAGGCACAAAAATCTATAAAGATTTGCAACTGTTGTTTTGGTGATCGGGAATGAGACGTGATATCTCCAAATTCGTTTCTGAGTGTTTATGTAACGCCCAGAAATCTACAAATAAAAAGCTTAAAGTTTAAGGAATCTATTTGCAATTATATTGTTAATAAGTTTTCATCTGAGCTGATTCTATCAGATCAGAGGCACGAATGAAAGGGTTGTTCGGCCGGTCCTAGCTAGCCTGGTTCGTTCCATCTTTTAATCAAATCGGTTTGGTTTATATCTTAATTGATTTTAAGTAGAGTAGCACTTTTGAGAAATGTAGTACTTTATTATAACCGCTTTTTCATTATTGTAGCATTAGAATTTTCATATAAATATTAGCAAATTCATTGTGCATCTTCATTCACAAAAGAAAAACTTCACGTAGAGGAAAATTTTGAAGCGATGCTCTATGTAAACAAGAAACCTACAAAGAGTTTTAAACTTTTCAAAAAGGAACCGATCGTGTTCGTGTGCTGATTCGATTCAGATAACTCTCTGTAATCGTAGTCGTTGTTAAGGCAAGTAAACTCTGTTTCTTGCTGCACTTTTGAAAGAATATATTGTTTCTGTTTGCATTTTTGTATGTGTTGAAGGTTTGAAAAGCGTTTTCTTTAAAAATTTCTTCAAACATAGTTAATTTGAGATGCTTTCTTTGAATTTTTGATTCAGGAAAATTAATTAGAAAATTTTTGATAATGTTCATTCAGTTTCTTCTTGAGTTCTCTGAGATGTTCCGTAAGTAGCTTATAAGCAGCTTACGCAGTTTTTTTGTCAGTGCTTACAAGTAGGTTACCTATTCTTGTTTACTGGAGTTTTCCTTAGATATTTTCGATTCCTTCAGACTAAGGAAATTTTCCAAGATGGTAGTTGTTATTGAGTTAAGTTTGCAACCTACTCATTTTTGCCCGAACTGGTTTTCTAGTCGTGATCTGGTTGTCCAGTCCACAAGAAATCTGATTCATTTTCAACCCTCTTGCGTTTTGATTTCTTTTTTTAGTTATTCATGATCTAATAGTCCAGTGTGTGTTGACTTCACTTGGCCAAAAAGCCCAGAGTTGGTTTCTGTTTTGAACCAGTACGCTCCCGTGCTGATAATACTCCGAGCTGATCCAGCTCAGGTCGATTCTAGAATGATACAATAACTTCGAGTTTAATTCTTTGTTTTCTTTAGCTTTGATTCAAAGGTATAACTTCAATCTATTCGTAGCTCTACCCATTGTAAGAAACAGCTCATCAGCTCAGAGCCTTGCTGCTTGTTATTCGTTTATATGGTCCGAGTTGATTCTAGTTTTCTTCTTAAATTGGATTCCAATGAACTCCCAATAGCTTCCAAACATCAAAAGAGATTTTAAGAATAGCAGTACAAGAAAAGTTTTACAGAAAGATTTAAAGAAGGATATTTCAAAGTTTAAAGTGATTTATGGCAAAGATAACAGACGGTCAGCATAGGAAGGGTGAGGACATTGGCTGATGAACCAGTGCCCCTTCACATTGGAAGGGACAAGGCTTTATAGTTGACGAACTATTTTCCCCTTCACAGCATAGTTGGGATTTATTCCCCAGTTCCTGATTTCAGATGATAACTTGATCTAGTGACTTTGACCTAAGTAGAGCTTTTGAGCCATAATTCAATAGAAATTAGATTAGGTTCATAACCACGGCTCAAAGAAATGTTTATGTTACTTCCTTTTAAAGATCAATAAATGTTTTCAGTATGTTTCATACATGTACAGTTATGCTTTCGTAGATTTCCTGTTTACCATATTACAGTATTCATTGTATCAGCTTAAGAGTTCTTTGATACGGTAACGGTTATTACTATGCTTGTGTTGCCTGTCTTTTGTTATTCCAAATTTACTTGTTGAGCCTCTAACCTCACTAGTTTTCTTCAGTGCATGTGATGAGAATTAAGTGGAGATGGATGGTGTGAGCTGGATCAGAGTGGGGGTGTTTATCGTGGACATTCACTTCCGTGTTGTTTTCAGTTTTCACTCTTTTTTATTGTATAGAAATTATGAGACAATCTTTTGTACATTTTAGATTACTTCCTTGTTTATCCAATGTAATATGAATGGAATTGTATCCTTGGTTAAATTTATAAAGTTCCGCAGTTAAGAACTTCTGGTGTACCACGCGATCTGAATTTTTAAAAAGGTTGCAAATTAGTCCAGAATTAGATATTATATTCCAGTTTGCACCTTCCCAATTTAGTTATGTAAGGATTTTGGATCGGCTTTTTACAGTTTAACATGCCAACAAGTAAAAGCATAGCATCAGCGACCAGGATGGAGGTTAAAACCTCTCCCTATACAAGAATGGAAATGTGATAATATTGCTATGAATTTTTTAGTAGGTTTACCAAGAACACTTAATGGATTTAACTCTATTTGGGTTATATTGATAGATTAACCAAGTCAGCTCACTTTTTACCAGTAAAGACAACCTACAATCTGAATAAATATGCTGAGCTATACATAAGATAAATAGTGAGACTTCATGGAATTCAAAGTTCAATAGTATCAGATCGAGATCCTAGATTTACATCTATGTTCTGGAAGAGCTTACACAGAGCCATGGGAACTAATTTAACCTTCGGTACATCTTTACATCCGCAACTGATGGACAATCTGAAAGAGTAATCCAAAAACTGGAGGATTACTTCATGTGTGTACCCTTGATTTTGTAAAAAGTTGGGATTCTACACTACCCTTAGTTGAGTTCACATACAACACAGCTATCAGGCTTCAACAGAATGGCTCCATATGAAACTCTTTACGGATGGAAGTGTAGATCATGGATACATTGGGATGATGTAGGTGAAAGAACTGAATTAGGACCTGACATTGTAGAACAGACTACAGAGGCCATCAAAAGAATACGTGATTGTATGAGGACGGCACATAGTAGACAAAAGAGCTATACTGATAGCCATCGTCGCGAGCTGAATTTTGAAGTAGGTGATCATGTGTTTCTGAAGGTAGCACCAATGAAGGATGTAATGAGATTTTAAGAAAAAGTAAGCTGATTCCCAGATATATTGGCCTGTTTGAAGTTCTAGAAAGGATGGGACACTAGCTTAGCGCTTAGCATTTCCAACTCAGTTGTCGGAAGTTCACAATGTATGTCACATATCAGCTCTCAGGAAGTATACTGCAAACCCTTCGCATGTGCTAAGGTACGAACTGATGCAACTTACGTCAAATCTGAGTTATGAAGAAGAGTCGATGAATATTTTTCTTAGAGAGGACAGAATACTGAGGAATCGAAGTTTTCCATTGGTCAAAGTTCAGTGGGTAAACCACTCAGAAAGAGAAGCAACCTGAGAGGTTGAAGCTGATATGACGCATCGCTACCCAGCTTTTTTTGGTGAGTAAATTTCGGGGACAAAATTTCCTTAAGGGGAGTAGAGTTGTAACCCATCGAAATCCATAAATCCTCATTGATAAAACAAAAATTTTAGAAGGGATTAAATTGCCATTCTGTACCCTTATTTATTTTCAATTAAGTGGTTCAGCTTTCGCCTGAGCTAAAGTTCAGTTTAGAACTGGTTTATAGGAGTTGGCCGGTTGAATAGTATCAAGCACGGTTGAAGCTATTTCAAATCCGGTTCCGTTCATGATGGCTTGTGTTTAAAGCCATACTTTCAAAGATATTTTTAAAATGGTGAACTCATACTTCCTGTTTTTCTATAAAAGCACGTATCATCACTTTTCACACCACAATCAAACTCTTTCAAAAGAATTTTCATTTTAAAGCAGTGAAGATCTCTCCACAAGCCGACCGAAAACTTCAACTCTTTCAAAGTAATTTCTGGATCGGGTTTGTATGTATTCAACACCGGAGGAAAATTCTGTTAGTTGCGTTCAGTATACGAGTCAAGTAAAATTTATTTCTTTCTGCACTTTCGAAAGCATATATTGATTCTCTGCTTGCACGCTTGTATGAGTTTTAAAGGTTTGAGAAACGTTTTTGAAGTTTTTTAATCGCAGAGTTAAGTTCATGCAGATTTCTTGAGAAAGTATTGGTTTGCTGAAGTTTTGATTCAGAAAAGCTTGTTAGGGAATATTTTACGATGTTCGATTCAGTTTCTTCTTGAAAATTCTGGGATGTTCTACAAGTAGCTTACGTGCTTTTGTTTCAGTAGCTTACAAGTAGCTTACATGTTTTTGTTTCTAGAATATGAGACCCGAAAAGCTGATGAGATTAATTGAGTTAATTAACGGGTTTTATTGAGATCAGCTTTGCGTCGATGTGCTTGAAGAAGCTATCGGGTTTTGTTTTAGTCCTTGGATCAAGTCTGGAGAGTTAGAGTTTTGGCTTGAGATCTGTTCAGAAGTTAGCGTGGGTCATCGCTGAGTGCTAGCGTTCAGCAGTGGTTACGTGAACAGTTGTCACTAGATTGTTGGTTTTCAGTTTTGAGGAGAAGTCTGATATCGTGGGAATTCAGATGTCTCCTAGCATGTTTTCAGTAGCGGGTGTTGGTACGTCGTCGTTTGGATTAGTTGGAACGACAGCGTATTGAATTAGCAGAGGAGACTCAGCTGTGAATTGCATTAGCTTTCAGCTATGTGAGAGATGGCGTAGAGAGAGACCTGGATCTAGCGGGATATCAGCTTTGAGATTTAAGTTGTCGGTGAGATCTGTTCAGCGGTCTTGGAAAGATTTGAGTATATAAGAGGACTTGGTCTTCGTTGCTTTGTATTGTTTCCCGACACTTAGAATATTTTCCTGATTGTTGATCTCTGTCGCAATACCCTAGATACTGTTCATCTAACCTTATCTTCTCCGATTGTCGACGGTAGACAGCTCCAATTGAAGTGAGAGTGGTAGCGTTGGACTCCTCTTGCTGAGACGCTTCGTTTGGATACTACTTTCGGACGTTTTCTTGAAGCTGGTGAGGTGTGCGAAGACATCTCCCTTGTGTAGTCTGTTAGCAATCCGTCCTAGCTTGTTGGGGTAAGTGTTCAGACCCTGCCTTGTGTTTGTTTAGAGCTCTCTGTTGAGTTAGAGGGGTAGTATAGCGCTGGTCGAGTTTGTTAGAGTAGATGCCCAACTAGCCAACTTGTGGCGTGTGGGTTTATAGACACTTGTATATGACAATCTTTATATATGATATTCGCATTCTTTTATATGGCATTCTTTACTTTCATTGTGTGTATAATGATTAACAATTGCGTTGAGTAAAGACCTAGAGTACACCTAAGTGTATGTTAGATGTGATAGTGGGTATGATGGCTATCATGAAACACATCTAATAGTCACTGTGTATTCTGAACATGTTCCTAGTCGATTGGGCCGTCAAAATGAGGATAAGGCCGCCCGAGTTCGAGACTAGTATCTGCGATGCAAAGTACCATGTTTCATTGGTAGGGAACAT
>KV001363.1:20611-33279 GCA_001598015.1 Dorcoceras hygrometricum | reverse complement strand
TTAACAATTGTGTTGGATAAAGACCTAGAATGCACCATAGCGTATGTTAGATGTGATAGTGGATGAAACATATCTAATAGTCAATGTGTATTCTGAAATTGTTCCTAGTCGATTGGGCCGTCAAAATGAGGATAAGGCCGCCCGAGTTTGAGACTAGCATCTGAGATGTGAAGTACCACGTTTCATTGGTATGGAACATTGTGATGTTCTGAGCATGCAGATAGATGGTTTGCCTGGAGAACTATCGAACTACGGTTGTTCGGATTCTCCAAGTGGTTACCATTTGTCGAGTGGAGAGTCCCTGCTCTTGGTTGTGTGGATTAGTCCTTACTACTCGAAACATCATTGAGACTCTACATGATTAGTCACCTCACTTTGACTCGTTTACCGACTCCGTGAGGGTCATCAGGTGTCGAGATTGGGTGAGGTCACGAAGCATGAAGGAGTCAATGCTTTGTTGTCGAGGATTCACCGCTCGCCATAGTGCGTGGATATCCTGTGCTATCTGAGGAGATAATAGTGTGACAAATCTCTGGCCAGAGTACTCTTGTGCTTTAGTGTAAATGATTTTTCCTAGTAACACTTGCGATGTCGCTATTCTGATCTCCAAGATGTATGCATGGCTATCGAATCTCTAACGACTCTCGATTTACTAATGGTTGTTGATTCGATCGGGATATATGATATGAAAGGACCATACTCTAACCATGACCGACTGTTTCTTGCAGGCACTATCAGTGATACCTAGGGGATCATGGGGCGATGTTGCTAGGCGCTTTACCATGGTCCGATGGGTAGATCTGAAAATGTGTTTTCTGATTCACAATGAGTTGTGAGCCCTTGGCTAGATGTATCCCTGAACCATTGAGGGTCACACAATGTACTGGTTTACCAATTCCCGTGCAGACAAGGAACTCAAATTGTTGGATATGGTGGGAGAAATAATTTTAAGTATGACTTTAAAAAGTTGCTATGGCTGGGTTGACATTCATCTGTAACTTCAGGGGGTAATCTGCTATTTTTAGATTAGGTGGTTTGAAAAGTTGTTTTCACATCATAATGTATGATTTTAGAACCTATGAAGATCGGTCCAATCTGATCGCCGATCAGAGTTATGATGAAACCACATCGTTGGATTTAAAGTTGGTTGTATTGCGCCTAGGCCTGACCTAGGCCCGTTAACCAACTTAGGCCCCGCAAAAATATCTATAAATAGTAGGGCATGGAGTTGAGTTAAAACACACCAAAAGCTATTCAGCAAACTCTCCCCCCTCACCCTTCTCCCTTCTCCCGCCGTCGCCATCGCACTTCGCTGCGATCGTCCCGGCGAGGAGATTCTACTCGCAAAATCTTCATTGGGGTCTAGTGCACTCCAACGAAGGAGTTGGAAAACCGGTCGTGGACCGGATTAGGAGAACCCAAAGAAGGGCTATATTTCATCGGAGGAATAGTCGGAGCCAGGCACCTAGTCGCCAGACAGGTAATAGCTTAAACACCTGTTGTTCATGTTTTTATATTTAAATTGTTTAAAATATCAAGAACTATTATTGTATTAACGATCCCGGGCACAAAATTTTAAAAAAATTCTGCTGCGCCCCGGGAGCGCGATCTGAATCCGACACCAGGTGCCATCAGTGGTATCAGAGCCACAGTTCGGATCTGTAATTCAAGAACTATTCCGGAATTGCATCAAAAGGACATTGTTTAAAAAAAAAAATTTCGTCGCTGGAGAATCGCCGCAACAACGCCACACCATCACCATGCAACCGCCGCACGTCCCTCGTGCAGCTGCAGCATGGCTCTCGGAAGCCATCGCGCGCAGCACTCGACAGCCCCACGCACACGTTGCGTGGGGATCAAGGAGGCATACGCGCCACAAATCACGGCACGTATCGCGGGATATGAGGCGGGATGTGCGCCACAGATCTCGGCAGATCTCGACGGGTGCTTGGGGGATGTCTCGGCATCCCCTTGTGGGCTTGTCTCGACAACCTCGACAGACATGCGCGACGTGTGCGGCACATGCTGCCACACACAGCCGGGCATGCCATGCACGCCCGTGCGGCACTCGCTGGCACACACTGCCGAGAGTATGTGTGGTGCCCTTACTGCGTTGCTGCTGGCTGCGGGCAGCCTTGACCGAGTAGCCTGAAAATTTTGAATTTTTGGGTCCGGGCAGGTCTGTTTTATTTTAAAATCAAGGTTTTGAGTCCAAAATTATTTCGCAAAATAATTTGTTTTGATGCAATTAAAATTAACAAAATATGTTTTTATTTATAAATGTGATTTTATGCTTAAAATAGGATTTTGTTAAATCATGTCAAATTTGATTTGATTTTCTATATATGTCAAGCATGATTTGATTGCGTTATTTATGTTAGTAAATCTGATTAATTATTTAAATAGCACGACTATCTTGATTTGATATATGCTTTTAGAATCTGCATGATATTTTAAATCTGATTTAAAATATGAGACCTAAATTTCCAAAAAAAAAAAACAAATCCCTTATTTTAAATATGGTTTAAAATTAATATCAAGAATAAAGTTTAATGATTAAAATTGTAAGATCTTAGTTTATTGATAATTATTAGTAAAGTGATAAAACATGATCTAAGAGAGTCCTTTATAGACCGGCTTAAAAATGCTTGTACCGACTAGTCTCCCTGAAGGCCGTTGCTTTGTCTAAGGAAGTTGGTTTTTGAGTGGGCCTTAGCCCCTCCAACTACCTGAAAGCACTCTTGGAAAATGCTAATCACTAGCTTCTAAATTGATCATAAAACAAAAGATTAGTCAAAAAGATCATGAGGCTGTGGAATTTAAATATTGTTTAAAATTTTCTACCTTCCATAAACAATGGGTGTACGAAGATGCTACCCGTATACATGGCCCGACTCATATTATTGAGGGGGTTATGTATGCCGAAAAGCTATACACTCTATTGAATCTTTCTATGAGTTGGTTGGAACTCTCTTTATCGTTGACTTATATTATTGGGGACATTAAGGGGATCGTCGATCACGACTCAACATTGATGTATCATCATGATATGTGATAGTAATCGGCATCATATTATTGGGTCCTTACTGGACGTGAGGTAAATACATGGAGATTGAACCTGTTGCAATTGGCTCTACCTTTTTGGAGGCCATGGTTGGCTGATATTATTTGGGACTGTGATTCTGGATTGGGCTCCATGTACCCGTTAAGGAAACTGGCTTTCCCGATTTCATTAGAGAGTGGTGAAATCGATAAAATAGTGGGAGGGTAATTCATAAAATGAAATGACATGTTTTATGTCTCAGTGAATTTTTATAAATTGTTAGTAAGTGATGTCTATTTAATCTTAGGACATTAAAATAGTGGGAGGGTAATTCATAAAATGAAATGACATGTTTTATGTCTCAGTGAATTTTTATAAATTGTTAGTAAGTGATGTCTATTTAATCTTAGGACATAAACTGCTTAAAATATCTTCGATCAAAAATCCACTGCTGCTATACTGGATAACAACAAATTCACTGGCTTAAACTACCAAGATTGGCTTCGAAATCTCAAGATTGTCTTGGGTTCGGAAAAACTTCTCTACACGCTAGAGAAGTGCCCTCCGAAGGAAGCTCCTGCCAATGCCAGTCCTGAGGAGCTGGAAAATCTGGAAAAATGTTTGGATGATGACCTTAAGGCCCGATGCTATATGATAGCATCTATGTCCAACGAATTGCAGCGGCGATTTGAGAAGACGGATTATGCTGCTGGCATACACCTTCACCTCAAAGAGATGTATGGGGAAAACTCTCAGACTGAGAGGTTTACTACTGTCAAGGAGCTCTTGACAAGCCGCATGCGTGAAGGGACTTCGATCCGCGAGCATGAGGTCCTTATGATTGGACTGATTGAGAAGCTAGTGGGCCTTGATATCACGCTTCCACATGAGCTTTCTGTGGATCTGCTTCTCCTCTCCATCCCTGCTGCGTTCGACTCCTTTGGGGTCAACTTAAACATGAACAAGATGGAGGCCACCCTTGAAGAGGTGGTAAATATGCTTGTCGTGTTTGAGGGTACCATAAAGAAGGACAAACCCGTCCTCCTTTTGGGCTCTTTTTCGCCTGCAAAGAAGGGGACCAAACGCAAGGATAAGAAGCACTCTCAGACTGAGAGGTTTACTACTGTCAAGGAGCTCTTGACAAGCCGCATGCGTGAAGGGACTTCGATCCGCGAGCATGAGGTCCTTATGATTGGACTGATTGAGAAGCTAGTGGGCCTTGATATCACGCTTCCACATGAGCTTTCTGTGGATCTGCTTCTCCTCTCCATCCCTGCTGCGTTCGACTCCTTTGGGGTCAACTTAAACATGAACAAGATGGAGGCCACCCTTGAAGAGGTGGTAAATATGCTTGTCGTGTTTGAGGGTACCATAAAGAAGGACAAACCCGTCCTCCTTTTGGGCTCTTTTTCGCCTGCAAAGAAGGGGACCAAACGCAAGGATAAGAAGCGTTTTGCCGCTGCGAGCCCACCAAGAAACCCAAGGAAAAGGCTTCCAAGCCCGACAAAACTGAACGTTTGCCACCACTACCACAAGCCTGGATATTGGAGAAGGAACTGTCGAGATTACCTCAAGCAGCTGCGAACTGTAAAAGGTACATTCTACATTGAAATAAACATGTCTCTTAATTCTACTTCTTGGGTACTTGATAACGGATGTGGATCTTATATCTGCAATGATCTGCAGGTAATGACAAGAAGCCGATGGCTTAGGATGGGTGAGAACCACTTGAGGCTGGACAACGGAGTAAGTGTTTTAGCCGAAGCAATAGGAGACGTTCGTTTATTTCTGAATTCTAATTTTAAGTTGTTATTAAAGGATGTATTATCCGTTCCCAGTTAATAAAAAACATTATTTCCGTTCCTATGCTTGATAGTGATGGTTATTCTTGTCATTTTGATAATTCGATTTACAACATATACAAGAATGAATGTTTAATTGGAATTGGGAACGCGAAAACAATCTATACAACTTAAATTAAGGAAGTTCCAACTCGCGATGTAGAAACACACACAACAATGATTAAAAGGAAAAACGTAATCAAAACCCGACCGAACTTTGGCACGTTAGGCTAGGTCATATTTCTTTAAGAAGGATGCACAAGCTAGTGGGAGATGGCATGTTTGAAATGTCAGACATCGATTCTCTTACTACTTGTGAATCCTGTCTAAAAGGTAAAATGACCAAGTTGCCCTTCAAGGGCAAGCCTGAACGTGCTCAAGGTCTGTTGGACTTGATCCACACTGATGTGTGTGTTGGCGCAGCGATGGATCCGGATCACGGTCCCGGGGCCCAGCGGAACATTTAAAAATTTAGGAGCCCGGGAACGGTCAATACACCTATATAATAATTCAAGCATTCATAGGATGTTTAGAATATACCTGTCTGGCGACTAGGCGCCTGGCTCCGACTATTTCTCAAATGGAAGTCATGCTCCCAACCTTCCTCCTATTATACTCAACACTTTGAGTACCATATCCTTGTCTGCACGGAATTTGGTAAACCAGTACACTGTGTGACCTTCAATGGTTCAGGGATACAGCTAGCCGTGGGCTCACAACTCATTGTGAATCAGAAAACACATTTTTTTTATCTACCCATCGGACCATGGTAAAGCGCCTAGAAACATCGCCCCATGGTCCCCTAAGTATCACCGATAGTGCCTGCAAGAACCAGTCGGTCATGGTTAGCGTATAGTGCGGTCCTTTCAAGTCATATATCCCGATCGAATCAACGACCATTGATAAATCGAGAGTCGTTAGAGATTCGATAGCCATGCATACATCTTGGAGATCAGAATAGCGACATCGCGAGTGCTACCAGGTAAACTCATTTAAACTAAAGCACAAGAGTACTCTGGCCAAAGATTTGTCACACTATTATCTCCTCATATAGCATAGGATATCAACGCACTAGGGCGAGCGGTGAATCCTTGACAACAAGGCATCGACTCCCACATGCTTCGTGACCTCACCCAATCTCGACACCTGATTACCCTCACGGAGTCCGTAAACGAGTCAAAGTGAGGCGACTTCATGTAGAGTCTCAATGATATTTCGAGTATTAAGGACTAATCCATACAACCAAGACCTCGGACTCTCCACTCGACAAATGGTAACCACTTGGAGAATCCGAACGAGGGTAGCTCGATAGTTCGCCAGGCAAACCATCCATCTACATGCTCAGAACATCACAATGTTCCCTATCAATGAAACGTGGTACTTCACATCGCAGATGCTAGTCTCAAACTCGGGCGGCCTTATCCTCATTTTGATGGTCCAATCGACTAGGAACAAGTTCAGAATACACAGTGACTATGATGTGTTTCATGATAGCCATCATATCCACTATCACATCTAACATACACTATGGTGCATTATAGGTGTTTATCCAACACGGTTGTTAACATTATAAAATAATGATGATAAAGAATGTCATATATAAAATGCGAATTTCATAAACAAAGATTGTTTTACACAAAGAGTCATCAAAAGCCCACACGCCACAAGTTGGCTAGTTAGGGCACCTACTCTAACAGTGAGACATTTGTTAAGATGATGAATTTTGAACAAGAGCACGAGAGACACACATTAGACTAAAGGTGATTTTGGCATTCAATTTGTTCAAGGATGATGCTTGGTTTGAGACACATATTATAGTGAATGTGCTTTTGGGATTTAGGGTGTTCAAGGATGATGCTTGGTTTCTGCCAGCACACTTTGGGTAGTATTAGGTCATCCCTAAGATGATGTAGATGTGTCTTAAGTTGAGTTTAAGGACTGAAGATTGAAGATATACAAGTTAGAAGTCATATGGACTCGTTTAAGCGTCAATAGAATTCAGCACGTAACAATGAAAGTTTAGAGGTCATGGAAGCAACCCCGAAGACATCCAAACTGCATATAAATGGCTTTTAAACATGTTTAAGATGTGAAAAATAATATTTCTAGGCTTGGGTTGATTGTGGTGAGTTTTGGGCTTGTTAGGTGACTCGTTGAAATCGCCAGGTGTCCGAGTAGCCCGTTGAGAAGCCTAGAACGGTCTCGATTGATCTTTACTAAATTTTCTATATTTTATATTGCCTCGCAAACATGTTTAAGGGCAGCAGGCTTTTGAAAATGAAAATAACTATTTTTATGATGTTAACGGCATGAGACATGATGTGGAGATAATAGTGTGACAAATCTCTGGCCAGAGTATTCTTGTGCTTCAGTGTAAATGAGTTTACCTGGTAGCACTCGCGATGTCGCTATTCTGATCTCCAAGATGTATGCATGGCTATCGAATCTCTAACAACTCTCGATTTACCAATGGTCGTTGATTCGATCGGGATATATGAGATGAAATGATCGTACTATATGCTAACCATGACCGACTGGTTCTTGCAGGCACTATCAGTGACACCTACGGGATCATGGGGTGATGTTGTTAGGCGCTTTACCATGGTCCGATGGGGATCAGAAATGTGTTTTCTGATTCACAATGAGTTGTGAGCCCACGGATAGCTGTATCCCTGAACCATTGAGGGTCATAGTGTACTGTTTTACCAATTCCCGTGCAGACAAGGAACTCAAATTGTTGGATATGGTGGGAGAAATAAATTGGAAGTATGACTTTAAAAACTTTCCATGGCTGTATTGACATTCATCTTCAACTTCAGGGGTTAATCTGCTATTTGTAGATTAGGTGGTCTGAAAAATGTTTTCACATCATAATCTACGGTTTTAGAACCTATGAAGATCGGTCTGATCTGATCGTCGATCGGAGTTATGATGAAACCACAACGTTGGATTTAAAGTTGGTTGTATTGGGCCTAGGCCTGACCAGGGCTCGTTAACCAACTTAGGCCCGTGAAAATATCTGTAAATAGGAGGCCATGGGGTGGAGTTAAAAAACACCAAAAGCTATTCAGCAAACTCTCCCCCTCGCCCTTCTCCCTTCTCACGTCGTCGCTGCCGTGACGTCGTACTTCGTTGTGATTGTCCCGGTGAGGAGATTATACTCGCGAATATTTGTTGGGGTTCTAGTGCACTCCAATGAAGGAGTTGGAAAACCGTCCGTGGACCGGATTAGGAGCAACCAAAGAAGGGCTATTTCCATTGGATGAATAGTAGGAGCCAGGCGCCTAGTTGCCAGACAGATAATAGCTTAAACACATGTTGTTCATGTGTTTATATTTAAATTGTTTAAAATATCCAGAATATTCTTGTATTAGCGACCCCGAGCACAAAATTTTAAAACATCCTCTGCTCCCCGGGAGCGCGATCCAGATCCGGCACCGGGCGCCAAAATTTGCAGATTTTTTCCCTGATGTCGTTGTGGGAGTTCCACCGGAGATAGAGGTGGAGTTTTCGTTTGAGATGGTGTCAGGTGCAGTGCCTATCTCTAAGGCACCGTACCGATTGGCTCCTACCGAGATGAAGGAACTGAAGGAGTGGATTCATGAGCTGCTCGACAAGGGATTTATTCTCCCTAGCTTTTCTCCATGGGGTACACCGGTACTGTTTGTTAAGAATAAGGACGGCAGTATGAGGTTGTTCATCGACTACCGGGAGTTGAACCGAGTTACAGTGAAGAACAAATACCCACTCCCGAGGATTGAGGATTTGTTTGACCAGTTGTAGGGAGCTTCGTTTTCTCCAAGATTAGTCTGAGATCAGGGTACCATCAGTTGCGAGTTAGAGAGGAGGACGTGTCCAAGACTGCATTTCGGAGGCATTATGGCCAGTACGAGTTTTTGGTGATGCCGTTTGGACTGACGAATGCCCCAGCGATCTTCATGGACTTGATGAACTGGGTTTTCAGGCATTACTTAGACCTGTTCATCATCATTTTCATCGACGATATTTGGTCTACTCGAGGAGCTTAGAGGAGCATAGACAGCATTTGCAGACCTCACTACAGACCTTGATAGGGCACAAACTGTATGCCAAGTTAAGCAAGTGCGAGTTTTGGCTAGAGCAGGTGGCGTTTCTGGGGCATATCGTTTCTAGAGATGGGATTTCTGTCGACCCATCGAAGATGGAGGTAGTTCAGAACTGGGGGATTCCAAAGATTGCAGCAGAGATTCAGAGTTTCTTGGGTTTAGCAGAATATTATCACAAGTTCATCAAGGGATTCTCTTCGATTTCAGTGCCCTTGACAGCCCTGACCAAGAAGAATGCGAAATATGTGTGAGTCCCGAGTGCCAGAGGAGCTTCGATCAGTTGAAGGAGGCTCTCACTTCAGCAACCGTCTTAGCGATGCCTGTGGATAATGAGGTTTGTGGTGTATACAAATGTTTGCTTGAGAGGTTTAGGTGCAGTTCTAATGCAAAGCAAGGTTATTGCATATGCGTCGAGACAGCTGAAGACTTATGAGCAGAACTATCCGACGCATGACCTGGAGCTTGCAGCAGTAGTGTTCGTGCTGAAATTTGGAGACACTACTTGTACGTTGAGAAGTGTCAGATTTTCACCGACCATAAGAGCCTCAAGTACTTCTTCACACAGAAGGAGCTGAACATGAGGCAGCGCAGATGGTTGGAGTTGGTGAAGGATTATGTTTGTGACATTAGCTACCATCGGGGTAAAGCTAATGTAGTGGCAGACGCTTTGAGCTTAAAGACTTCAGTATTGACATGCTTATCAGTCGAGCGACCACTACAGGCTGAGATTCAGAGATTTGGATTGGAGTTCTATTCAGGATGCTGTGCACCGAGTTTAGCAGCGCTCATAGTTCAGCTGTCAGGCCTCGTGCTCTAAACAGACAACACATGCGGAAGCTATCAAAAAGTGGGTAAAATTTTCGCTTTTAGGCCCGACGGTTTTAAACATATAATTTAAAATACAACGATACTTAAAATAAGTTTCCCAATTCATAAATCAACCAACATAGAAAGCATACATAATTCACAACATGTATCCAACTCCACTACGGGTACAACGATGAAGCACAAGGCATCCCCCTGGCTAACTGATACATATATATAAGTATGCTATATGCAACTGGGACACGCTAGCCACCTCCTGGGGCACCACCAGCTGGGTTAAATCCACGACAAGCTGTAGAACCTGGGTTTCCTGAAAACAACATAACAAAGAAACAAACCAAGCCCCAGAGGGACATGGGGTCAAACCCCAGTACGGAGAGCAACAGATAAAGCTAAAAGAATGCATAAGATAAAATGCAGATGCTATGCATGAGACGCCGGATAACAACGGAAAGCTCGACCCTCGAGGAAGCTAAGGAACTCAAACATAGCTCCAAGAATCATCAACAACATACAGTGGCCACGGGGTGTGTTCACAGTGTGGTAGTGATCCACTCGCCATGACACTACACCCAATTACCAGATGCATCAAACAACTCGACCTGTTGTTGCCTCGCCCATGAACTGTGGTAGTTAACCACTTGGCGCATGGTGGCTAACGATCCCAGCAGGGAGATGAGAGTGCGGTATTGCCGCTCGCCCTCACATCCTGGTAAGAAATCAACAACAGCTATACAAGATACAAGGCTGCAAAACATGATACACATGGGACTTGAAATATGCGTGAACGAATGCGTGTATGCAATTCACAAGAAACAGCTAGCATAAACACCAATGCTCAGCAAGCAATACACAGATAAGTTCACCGAAACATCCCAGCAGCCACGCATAATATCTCACGCCAATCCCAAGCTAAATCAAGCTCAGTCCGGGACTTGAAATATGCGTGAACGAATGCGTGTATGCAATTCACAAGAAACAGCTAGCATAAACACCAATGCTCAGCAAGCAATACACAGATAAGTTCACCGAAACATCCCAGCAGCCACGCATAATATCTCACGCCAATCCCAAGCTAAATCAAGCTCAAGTCCGTCCTTTTCTGTGCAACAATTACCACAAGGATTCCCAAGAGATCTGGTTCCACCTGCTCAAATATACGACACACAGATCTCAGAAATTCGCACAGAAGCTCACGGCCAACCTTAAAACACACGGCTGGGAGCTACAACTCAACCAGCTAATTTCCCTCCTACAACATCTTAACAGGAAGCTTAACAACAGCTTGAGGTAAGATCTCAATGATAAAATCGAGGAACTACCTGCGCACGGCAACTACACGAACAGGGATAAAATTCTGCCGTTTCGCGATCTCACCCCACCCAACCGTAGCTTCCAAGATTGGTATAGCATGAAAGAGCTCTTCGAGAGGAGTCCAACGCTACCTCGGACGCGAAGAACGATGACCGGAGTCGACGGGAATTGGCCGGAGAATGTTACGGTGAACAGTGCTCGAGGGTTAGAGAAACAGAGGTTGAGAATCGGGATATTTCTCTAAGTATAAGAACTGGTAATCAACAACGAAGACCAAGACCTCCTTTATATACAACTTGCAACTGCTGAATTCTAGTTAAAATGTCCACCGACAAAACCAGCAGGTACAAGGGAAAACCAACGACTGATTTCACACCCAAAGGCTGGTTCCCACGTGCGCAATTCCCATATCAGCAGGTGCACTAAAAATCGTCGACTGGCGTTCTTAAATAATACAATTCAAAACGGCGTCGCAACAACTAATCCAAACGACGTCGCTTAGGATACGCGATTCTAAAAACCAACTGCTGGTCATCCAGTCGCAATACACAAAACAACATAAAACACTTCCTCCTGCTGATACCAGCAGCAACATCAAAACGCGGCGTTTCCACTACTCAAACGACGTCGATCCACTGACGTCAACAAAACCAGCAGACGCACCTTACGCAAAACCAACCACCTGCTGAATCTCCTAGCGCTAACTAAACGAAGACGTATCCTCCTCGCGTTACAGGAAAGGCTGACCTGCGTTGACAACCAGCAGGCACACTAATAACGCGATACTCAAACCAGTCGCAGGCAACAGTGACGTTGACCAGTGTTGACTCCTACCGATAAAAACCAACAGACTCACTACGTCACTAGCCCCTCAAAACGACATCGTATAGTGCTCAATACAAAAACACGCTAACGCAATCCCTCGGCTGGTCTCTCGACTGATTCTTATGTAAGCGACCCCAGCGCTTACATCATCATGCCAACCAGCAGGCACCTCTTCAACCAGCAGATACCTCAAAATACAAAAATCTCCAGAATTATTTTTCAAACGAAATGGGACCCGAAAATGCAACCCAAACACTCAAATAGAGATCTTAAACTAGCAGAACCTCTATTTATCGATTCACTCCAACGATTAATCTCAATTACAAATCCAGGTCTCACATTTCTCCCCCACTAAAAAGGATTTCGTCTTCAAAATCACAGCAACAACTCTGGAAAACAACACAACAGCAAGCTACAAACAGAACTCGCCCAACACAAGGCCAAGAGTTCAAGATAACTGAGCAAACACATCACAACAACTAAGGAATAAAAAACAGTAAAACTACAAGTTACTGGGCAGAACCTCTATTGATAGATTCACTCCAACGATTAATCTCAATTACAAATCCAGGTCTCACATTTCTCCCCCACTAAAAAGGATTTCGTCTTCAAAATCACAGCAACAACTCTGGAAAACAACACAACAGCAAGCTACAAACAGAACTCGCCCAACACAAGGCCAAGAGTTCAAGATAACTGAGCAAACACATCACAACAACTAAGGAAGAAAAACAG
>KV001362.1:0-22111 GCA_001598015.1 Dorcoceras hygrometricum | reverse complement strand
AGCCCATAATCCACCATATGCACAGAACAGAACATGCTAAAATAAAAGACAATGCTCTGAAAATAAACTCACAACTTAGAAGAACAGACGATGAACTTTGATCCAGCTTGCATGTGTTATGCTAAAATAAAAGACAATGCTCTGAAAATAAACTCACAACTTAGAAGAACAGACGATGAACTTTGATCCAGCTGATGGTGCATGTGTTTATCTCAGGAACGTAGCTCTGATACCATGTTGTGACGCCCGAACCCAACGGGGCCACGAGAATTGGGGTAAACAAAAATTTTTGAATAAAAGAAGGGCTAAAAGATAAATTGTTATAAGCTGCATTTCTTATAACTCAAAGGAAACAAAACACAGGACCATTTCGAAGGTTCAGCAGATACATAAGTTCGCGCGCTGCTGCTAAATCATTTGCGGAAAACAGGGTATTTCATAAAACTTTGCAATTGTGGTTTACAACAGCTGCTATTTGATGTAAATATACAACCATTGCTACTGATTTAATACAGCACAACCTAATCAAAACAATACAACTTAGACACGAAAAACGTAGGCCTTGAATAAACACAACGCCACCCATCTGCTGATTCAAGTTTCACCTGCTATTCCTCCATCAGCTGTCGTACCTGCACCATTTTAAAAGCTAGTGAGCCTAAAGGCTCAGCAAAGTAAAATCTGAGTAGTAACAATTTCATAAAACGCAGGCAGACATCTGTACAATGCATATGTTAAGGAACCTCAAAATACAATGTCAATTTCGTAAACATTTCAGTAAACATTCAATGGCTATGTGGTCCAGTTTGCACTTTGATCAAAATGACTAGCTCATATGAAAGGGCAGTCGACATCTTTGACAACTGCTCACCCTTCTCCTTGGTGACCTTAACTATTTATGCCATAATCTAAAACATCTTTTGTTCCTTAACAATCTTTTCTTTAAACACTTCTGTAAAACATCGGGTTACATCATTTTAAACATTTGCTTCCCATTTTAAAACTCTACTGAGTATTGAATTCGACTTTGGAAACGTATCGTTAAAATGGAACTGGTTGAAAGAAAACCAGTCGCAAGGAATAGTACCAGTCGCAAGACTAATACCTGCTGAAATGAACAGTACCAGTCGCAACAAATAAGAATCCAGTCGCAAGACAAGAATCCAGTCGCGAGGTCTTTTAAATAAATATAAAGTGAAACTATGTCGTTGGAGCGATCAGCAGATGGAATAACAAAACTACCTGCTGATCTTACTAAGACTTAAAGGAACGACGTCGTTAGCACATCAATCAGTCGCAAGGAAAAGTGCTAACGCGATTATATGAATAGTACCAGTCGCAAGACTAATACCAGCTGGAATGAACAGTACTTTAAAATGAGTTAAGCAACTGTTGAATTATCACTATGGAATGCATCTGCTGATGAACAGTGCATCTGCTGATTTTATGTAGACAATGCAACTGCTGGATTCTAACTAAGGAAAATACAGCTGCTGAATTTAAAATCACAATGCAGCTGCTGATTCCTAATCAAAGGAAAACAACTGCTGATATTAATAAAGAAAGACGCATCTGCTGAAATTTACGAAGACGCTTGCAATATCTAAACAATGATTTCGCTACCAGCCGTCGCTTATTAAACCATACTTTATACTGATTCAACTAACAACTACTGATTACAAAATCATCAAATTTCGACATTACAACTACAGAAAGAACATTCATAAACGCTAAAACCATACAGCTGCTGAATCTTAACAAGTAGATACAGCTGCTGGATACATACTCTTCGTCTGTAATATCAAAACAACAACGATGCCATCAGCTGTTGCCTATCAAACCATACCAATGATTCATCCAGCAACTACCAATTACACAGTTATCAAATTCTAAAATTACAGCTACTGCAAGAAGAACTTTCATAACATTTCTGGAACTGAATTCGAATCCTCGGTACATATAAAACTTCATAAACTTTCTGAAAAACATACTGGAAGCATTATAAACATCAAAACATCATTTCAAACATGAACTTTCAATATATCAATAACATACAGGCAAGCAGATCCATTAAACAACAGCAACCGATTCCTGCAGAATTCTTCTCCTTAAGCAACGCACGAACTTCTCTGGAAAATATTTTGAAGAACACCGAAGGTTTTCTTTGAAAATGATAAAGATCTTAGTTTTAAAACAGGTTTTTATATGAAAGGGATTAGTGGCAAGATACTTGAGAAATCTAGCATGACACACTTTCAAAATTTGAAAAATTCCCTTCATATCATTTTAATTTGTAAAACACCAAACCTTCTCTTAAAGAAATCATTTCACCTCCTTGAAACATTTTCCAATCGATTTATAAATCAGCTCGTGCATCGCTACTTAGAGTCTCCTGCTGGAACCAGCCGCAGTGCAAATCTTACCTGCTGATATCAACAATTCAGCAGATACATGATATTTAAAATTGCCAAAATGGCCCATATGATTTATGAAATGCATAAATATGGTCCTAAGGATTTTGTGGCGTTACATCAACACTCAATATACGTAACTTAACCTAAACCTAAATCAAGCGCCGCCCCTCCTCTCTTCTCTCAAGCCGCCGCCGCCGCCCTCTTCGCCGGAAATTTGTTCCGGCCAATTGGACGAGGAGAATCCGTCCGTGAAGATCTCGTCACGCCTTCTAGTGCAGGGTGATGAAGGAGTCTCGTATCCGGTCGTGGACCGGATTGGCGATATCTACCGCAATCTACCGTGAAGAGCCGACGTTATTGTAACTACGGTTGGAGCCAGGCACAAGTGCCAGCAAGGTAGTGTTTTGAACACCCTATGAATGACATTAACTGTTTTTGTATTTATCGTATTGATCGTCTCCCGGCATCTATTTTCTGTTCTTCCGCTGCCTAGCCGAGGGGCGTGATCCGGATCCTCACACATGTTTTGCGTGTGATATATGTTTCTGTGTTGAACATTTTAGCTGTTTCATACACGCATTTATCACTTTGAACTCAGATCTGTTGTAGCCGTGCCTTGTTGTTGCTGATTCTGTGCATGCCAGGATGCTGTTGAGGCTGAGCGGATAACTCCCGTACCTCATCTCCGTGCTGGGATCTGTTAGCCACTATGAGCGAAGTGGGTAGCTCCCACACCTCATGAGTTGGGCAACAACAGGTTGAGCCATGTGTTGCATCTGGTACCGTGTGTTGAGACGCGTGGGTAGCTCCCATATAATCACACACCCCGTGGCCACTGATATCAGTTATCCATTGCTATCAGCCTTGATTATTGATCAGATTTGAGTTGCCTACGAGATTCTGGCTCCCTGCCATTGGGTGTATCCTTCTGTTGTGCTCAGTTGTTTATGCATAGCATTTGCATATTATTTGTTGCTTCCGGTAGTTGTTTTATGTTGCTCTCCATAGTGGGGTTTGACCCCATGTCCCTCGGGGGCTGGTATTGTTTTCCTGTATGTGTTTTCAGGTTACCATGGTTACTATATGGGTCGTGGAGTAGACCCAGCTGGTGGTGCCCCAGGAGGTGGTTAGAGTGTCCCAGTTAGCGTATAGCATATATGTATAAGCACTGTTAGCCGAGGAGTGCCCTGGGCTTTGTTGTATTTCAGTTGCTTTCGGTAGTGCTTGTATTTATTGAATGTTGTACTGTTGTATTGAATTGTGTTTATAGAACTAGGATATTTTGAGTATTGTTGTATTTTAAATTATATGTTTTAATCGTCAGGCCAAAAGCGAAAATTTTAAGCCACTTTTGTATGCTTCCGCTATTGTTTTGAGTGGTTTAACTCTGTATGGTGCACGAGGCCTGACATTTTCGGTATCATAGCTTAAGCTGGGATAAGCTCTATTTCTTGGATCACACTTGAGTCTAGGCACAGTGTTGCGTGTTGCATGTGCTTGATTATGTGATCTATGTGATATATCTGTTTCTGTGTGACCTTACCCTCTTAGTGCCTTTGTAGATGCCGCCTAGACATAATGGTAGAGGTAGAGGGCAGTTTCAGGAAGAGTCCGAAGGTCAGAACGAGCAAGTGCAGCGTAGTGTTCCTCGTCGTGGTCGCGATAGACATATTGACTTGGAGGTAGATGAGCTGGCAGCCCAGGTATGACGATGAGCGTAGGCTGAGTTTAGCTACGTTTCAGTTGAGAAGAAGTGCCGAGCATTGGTGGAGAGGTGCTTCTAGGACTCTCAAGGAGACAGGTGTGGGGAATTCGTGGAGTAGCTTTTGTACTGCCTTTCGTCATGAGTAAGTTCCGGAATCTTTTGTGAATGCCAGAGAGCGAGAGTTCGATAACCTGGGTTCAGGATTATAGGTTCTTCTGGCTCGGGTAGTTCCAGCAGCGGTAGTTCCAAGGTTGAGTATTGTGGCCTGTGTGGTGAAGGCACCCGACAGCACTGTGTGTTGGTGTGCAAGGTTCATGTAATGTTTGTGGATAGTACGGACACTTTGCGAGAGTGTGTCCTTTGTCTGGATCTCAGCATACCGCAGCTCCACCGCAGGGTCGAGGTGGATCGTCTAGAGGTCGTTCTTTTCCTGCTCCACAGAAGAGGTTAGGGAATCCTCAGTTTAGACCGTTTCAACAGTCTGGTCCTTCGCGGTTTGGACAGTCTTCCCATCCTCAGTTTTCAGGACCACAGTATGCCCAGGTGAATGCCATGACTAGGGAGCAAGCGAAGGGCATTCCAGGCGTAGGAGTGATCGCAGGTACTTTCTTTGTCTTTGATTTTCCTACGCGTGTGTTGTTTGATACAGGAGCATCACATTCGTTTATTTCTGATGCATTTGTGGTTGAGCATGGTTTGCATACCACTACTTTGTGTGATGTTGTATCTGTTGCGACTCCTGCCGGCGCGAGCCTGTTCTCCCAGGAGATTTTGTTGAATGGTATTCGTAGGTTTGGCAAGAGCATGTTGTTAGCCAACCTGATCAGGCTAGTGATGTGGGGTTTCGATTGTATAGTGGGAATGGACGTGTTGTCTAGCTATAGGGCCACTGTGGATTGTTTCCATGGCGTTGTGTGATTGAGGCCCCAATCTGGCGAGAAATGGAATTTCTATGGCCAAGATTCCCAGTCGAAGATTCCTTTAGTATCTGTGATGGAGATGTTTAGCCTGTGGTCTCTAGAGAATGTTGGTTTTATGATCTATGCCTTAGATGCGTCTTCTTCTTCGAGCGTAGAGCTTGGTAGAGTTCCCGTGGTTCGACATTTTTCGGAGAAGATTCCTGGTTTTCCTCCGAGGAGGGAGATAGACTTCAGCATTGAGTTGGTACCTGGTACAGCCCCGATCTCGAGAGCTACGTATCGTTTAGCGCCTGCTGAGTTTAGGGAGCTTAAGGTTCAGCTTAGTGATTTGCTGGAGAAAGGATTCATTAGGCCTAGCATGTCCCCGTGGGATCTTGTTTGTTAAGAAGAAGGACGGGTCGATGAGGATGTGTATCGAATTTAGGCAGTTGAACAAAGCGACAGTGAAGAACAAGTATCCTTTGCCTAGGATCGATGACTTGTTTGATCAGCTTCAGGGTTTGGCTGTGTTTTCGAAGATCGATCTCCGTTCGGGGTACCATCAGTTGCGCATCCGAGAGCAGGATGTTGAGAAGACTACGTTTCGTATGAGGTATGGGCATTATGAGTTTCTAGTTATGCCTTTTGGTTTGACGAATGCTCCCGCAGTTTTCCTGGATTTGATGAATAGAGTCTTTAGAGAGTTCATCGATCAGTATGTGATTGTGTTTATCGATGACATTTTGGTATACTCTAAGACTCCGATGCAGCACAAAGAGCATTTGAATTTGGTTCTTCAGATGCTACGAGACTCGCAGCTGTATGTTAAGTTCTCCAAGTGCGAGTTTTGGTTAGACCGAGTTGTGTTTTTGGGTCACGTGATTTCTGTTGATGGTATTTCTGTGGATCCCAGTAAGGTTGAGGCTGTTCTCAACTGGGAGCGTCCCAAGAATGTTTTTGAGATTAGTAGTTTCTTGGATTTGGCTGGCTATTATCGGCGGTTTATAGAATGATTTTCTAGCATAGCTAAGACAATGATGCAGTTGACTCAGAAAGACAAGAGGTTTTTGTGGACTGAGAAATGTGAGAATAGTTTTCTGTTGATCAAGGAGAAGCTAACTACAGCGCCTGTGTTGGCTTTGACGTGTGGTTCAGGTGGTTTTGTGGTGTGTGCAGATGCTTCCTTGAATGGATTGTGTTGTGTGTTGATGCAGAATGGTCGAGTCATTGCGTATGCTTCTCGTCAGTTGAAACCGCATGAGACTCGTTACCCAGTTCATGATTTGGAGTTGGCAGCAGTAGTGTTTGCCTTGAAGGTTTGGCGCCACTACCTGTATGGTGATCAGCTTGTGGTGTACTCCGACCACAAGAGTCTTCAATATCTGTTTCTCAGTCAGATTTGAACATGAGACAACGTAGATGGATGGAGCTGCTAAAGGATTTTGATTGTGAGATTCGATACCAGCCTGGGAAGATGAATGTAGTTGCTAATGCATTGAGCAGAATGGCTCAAGTGGCGATGCTGGCTTCGATGCAGATTTCGAAGGTCCATGAGCATCTAAGCACTATTGGTTGGCGATATTACCCAGCTGAGGATTATGTTGTGGTGTCTTCTTTTCAAGTCGAGCCACAGGTTGTTGCTAGCATTAGAGAAGCTCATAGGACCGATCCATCCATCCATGAGTTGAAGTTGAAGGTGAGAGCTGGACAGTTGGAAGACTATTCTGTCTCTTCTGATGGTTGTTTGAGGTTTCGTGGCAGATGGTTGTGCCAAATCTGGTTGATTTGAAGGAAGAGATCTTGCTAGAAGCGCATTGCAGTACATACAGTGTCCATCATGGTGCAAGGAAGATGTTTCATGCCTTGAAGCAGCATTACTGGTGGGCAGGTTTGAAGAGTGATGTTGCTGATTTTGTAGCCCGTTTTCTGAATTGTCAGCAATTCAAGGCTGAGAGGATGAGACCTGGAGGTTTATTGCAAAGCTTAGAGGTGCCCCAATGGAATTGGGATTACCTAGCTATGTATTTCGTCATGCATTTGCCTCGTTCCAGTAGAGGTTGTGATGCAGTTTGGGTGGTAGTTGACAGATTGTCGAAGTCTGTGCACTTCATTCCCTACAATATGACCTATTCTTTGAAGAATATGGCGAAGCTGTACATAGATTTCGTGGTGCATATGCACGGTGTGCCAGTTTCGATTGTTTCAGATCGTGATCCGAGATTTACTTCCAGGTTTTGGAAGAGTTTGCAGACAGCTTTGAGAACCATATTGGCGATGAGTACAGTGTATCACCCCCAGACATATGGCCAATCTGAGAGAACTATCCAGATTTTAGAGGATATGTTGAGAGCTGTTGTGATGGAATTTAGTGGTAGCTGGCAAGATTCGTTGTCTTTGGTTGAGTTTTCCTACAATAACAGCTATAAGGTCACAATTGCGATGGCACCATTTGAAGCTTTGTAAGGTATAAAGTACAGATCGCCTATTTGTTGGAAGAGTGGGGGAGAAGCAGCTGTCTTCTCCAGAGTTTGTGTATCAGATGAGAGATCAGGTGGAGTCTAATTCGCCAGCGAATGAAAAGCTGCACAAGATCGCCAGGTTTCTCCTTTTCGCAGTGTTATGAGATTTGGTCTCAAGGAAAAGTTGGCTCCTCGTTATGTTGGTCCTTATGAGATAGCTGAGAGGATTGGCCCTTTGGCATATCGTTTGCTGTTGCCAACAGATTTGTCCTCCTTACATGATGTGTTTCATGTTTCGATGTTGAGGAAATATGAGCCAGATCCCTCGCATGTGTTGAGAACTGATGAGGTGGAGCTAGATCGGACTTTGAGTTATGTTGAGTATCCCTTGCAGATCTTGGATAGAAAAGAGAAACAGCTGAGAAATAAGACCATTCCTTTGGTGATGGTCCAGTGGCTGGAAGAAAAGATGCAGCGTGAGTGGCTGCATCTGTTTGAGTGAGCGTTGTATCAGATTCCAGTAGTTGGTTTGGTTGCTGGTTGTTTTCCCAGTTTTCTTGATCTCTTGATTTGGAGTTGATTGATTTCGAGGACGAAATCCTGTTTTAGTGGGAGAGAGATGTGAGACCCGAAAGTTTAGAAGGATTAATTGAGTTAATTAATCGGTTTTATTGGATTCAGATTTGAGCGAACGAGTCTGGATGTCCAGCTTTGAGTCGATAAGCTTGGAGAAGCTATCGAGTTTTGTATAAGTCCTTGGAACAGATCTGCAGGGTTAGAGTTTTGTTGCGGGATCTGTGTAGTTGTGAGCGTTGATCATCGCTGAGTGTTTGTGTTCAGAATTCGTGGTGGAATTTGTTGTCGCTGAGCAGAAGAGAGTGCGCTAGCTTGTGTCAGCGGCGAGTAGCTAAACTACGTCGTTTGGATTAGTTGGAACGACAGCGTTTTGGTTTAGCGGGCGAGACTCAGTGGTGAGCAGTGTTGGTCTTCAGATTCGTCCAGCTTTGAGTCGATAAGCTTGGAGAAGCTATCGAGTTTTGTATAAGTCCTTGGAACAGATCTGCAGGGTTAGAGTTTTGTTGCGGGATCTGTGTAGTTGTGAGCGTTGATCATCGCTGAGTGTTTGTGTTCAGAATTCGTGGTGGAATTTGTTGTCGCTGAGCAGAAGAGAGTGCGCTAGCTTGTGTCAGCGGCGAGTAGCTAAACTACGTCGTTTGGATTAGTTGGAACGACAGCGTTTTGGTTTAGCGGGCGAGACTCAGTGGTGAGCAGTGTTGGTCTTCAGATTCGAGAGAGATCTGAGTGTTAGAGAGCGACGCCGTTTTGGGTTTCAGATTCCTCTTGCGCTAGCGATTCAGATCTGAGTAGCGGGTGACGTGTCCAGTTGCGATAGTGGACTTGTGCGACGTCGTTTGAATTAGTAGAGATCTGCTTTGGCGTAGGGTGAGATCTGTTGCGAGATGTCAGGCCTCGTGCTCACATCAGAGATAAACCACACAAACACTAGTGGAAGCAACTAAAAAGTGGTTACAATTTTTGCTTTTGGCCTGACAGAAATATAATATAATTTAAAATACGGCGATACTCAAAATATATCCCAGTTACACGGCAAGCAAAGGCTACAACCCCAAAGTAAAACAGCACAGTATAAACATGTATCAAGTACCTGAAAACGACCACAACTGAATACATCATAGCACAGGGCATTCCCTGGCTACGTACTGATACATATATATTTATACTATGCTAACTGGGACACTCTAACCACCTCCTGGGGCACCTCCAGCCGGGCCAACTCCACGACCAGCTGAGTAACCTGGGAAACCTTAACGACAAACAGGAAAACAACACAAACCAAGCCCCAGAAGGACATTGGGGTCAAACCCCAGTACGGAGAGCAACTGAAACAGCTAAAGAAACAGCATAAGATAAAATGCATATGCTATGCATGAGACACAGAACAACAGCTGAAGGCTTCAACCGAAGAAGGGAGCCAAGGAACTCAAGCACAGCTCAACGGAATCTGCAACGAATAGTGGCCACGGTGTGTGTACAAGCATACGGGAATTACCCGCTCGTCTTTACACCACACCTGAATACCAGATGCATCAAACAGCTCAACCTGCCGTTGCCCAACCCATGAACTGTGGTAGTTAACCACTCGGCGCATGAGGGCTAACAAATCCCAGCAGGGAGAGGAGAGTGAAGTATTGCCCCTCGCCCTCGCATCCTGGTAAGAAACAGAGCAACAACAACAAGGTACAAAGCAACAGGGATCTGAAATGCACGTGAACAATGCGTATATGCATTTAACAGAAAGCAGCTAACATCGAACATATGCAAACAGCATCCATACACGGCATACACACACAGCGATGCATACCAGCAACCTCACATTAAATCCCACGCATATTCCAAGCTATAACAAGCTCAAATCCGTACCTCGATTCTGTGCAAAAATTACCACACACGGGGTCCCGAGAAATTTGGTATGAAACCTGCTAAACAACGCACGAATAGAACTCAAGGACTACACATAATTCACGGCCTGGGAGAAATGTGACGCCCGAACCCAACGGGATCACGAATAGGGGTAAATAAAAATTTTTGAAAAAAAAGAAGGGCTAAAAGATAATTTGTTATAAGCTGTATTTCTTATAACTTAAAAAGAAATCGAAACACAAGACAACTCAAAGACTAGCACATACTTATTTGCGCGCCAACTACTGAAGACATTTGCGGAAAATAGTTTTCATTGATAATTGCAATTGCGATTACAACACCTGAATTTCTACATGAATAAACAGCTGTTGTAATTGATTTCAATACAGTACTTCTAAGATACAAAGAAACTACTACTACGACACGGAATACGTTGGCCATTGACAAACACACATCACCCAGCAGCTGCTATCAGCTTTCACCTCCTGTTCGCTCATCAGCTGTCATACCTGCACCATTTTAAAAGCTAATGAGCCTAGGGGCTCAGCAAGTAAAACCTGAATAAATAACAATTTCATTTAACGCAGGCGACATCTGAACATACATAAACATTTCATAAACAGTTCTTTCTTAAATCTTAGAGACAGGGGATAATAGCCCAGCTCTTATCATCAATATCTTTTCTTTAGATTTATGGCATATAAGCTCCTCATGGTCCGTGTTGCACTTTGATCAAAATGACTTCCGATATCAGTTTTAGCATATAGCTCATATGAAAGGGCAGTCGACATCTAGACAACTGCTCACCCTTCTCCTTGGTGACCGTCAACTATCTATGCCATAATCTTAAAATAAATTTTGTTCCATTAACATCCTTTCGTAAAACTTCTTTCTCAAAATCCTCAGGTTCCATCGTTTTAAAAACTTTTGCTTCCATTTTCAAAACTTTACTGAGTATCGAGTTCGGCTTTGGAAACGTAACATTGAAATGAGACCAGTCGCAAAAGAAACCAGTCGCAAAGAATAGGAACCAGTCGCAAGACAGGAACCAGCTGCGAGGTCTTTTACTAAATCAACGTATTAAATGAAACGATGTCGTTGAAGTAAGTAACAGATATGATGATGTAAGACTATCTGCTGATATTTTATAACTTAAGGAAACGACGTCGTTAGCGCATCAACCAGCCGTAAGTAAAAAGGTCAAACAACCAGTCGCAAGAAAAGCACTAACATCTATAAAACTAGACGTAATGAACAGTACTAGTCGCGAGACTAATACCAGCTGCAATGAACAGTACTTTAGAAACAAATATTGCAACTTCTGAAATTTCACATAAAAAACTGCATCTGCTGATGAACAGTGCATCTACTGGATTTTAATAAACAAAACAATGCACCTGCTGGTGAACAGTGCATCTGCTGAATTTACGGTCGCAAGAAAAGCACTAACATCTATAAAACTAGACGTAATGAACAGTACTAGTCGCGAGACTAATACCAGCTGCAATGAACAGTACTTTAGAAACAAATATTGCAACTTCTGAAATTTCACAATAAAAATGCATCTGCTGATGAACAGTGCATCTACTGGATTTTAATAACAAACATGCACCTGCTGGTGAACAGTGCATCTGCTGAATTTACGAAAACAACACAGCTGCTGGATTTTAACAAGGAAATGCAACTGCTAGAATAAAACCGGGTATATGGAACATCAAAACAACAACTATGCTATCAGCCGTTGCCTATCAAACCAAACTTCATAATGATTCGACTAGCAACTACCGATTACACCGTTATCAAATTCTGATATTACAACTACTAAATTGAAGAACATTCATAAAAATTGTGGGGATAAACTCGAATCCTCAGTACTTTTAAAACATCTTAAACTTTCTGGAAAACATTTTGGAAGCATCATAAACATTAAAACATCATTTTCGAACCCATCTTCTTTCCTTGAACATGTATAAAATCATTTTAAACATGAACACTAAACATAACATAACATATAGGCAAGGAGACTCAAGAACATCAATATATGCTTTAAATGGTGAGTCAAGAATCAGCTTTTACTTGCCTTAAACAAAGCTTTGCGACAGCAACCGATTTCTGCTGAATTCTTCTCCTTAAGCAAAGCACGAACTTCTCTGGAAAATATTTTGAAAACACCGAAGGTTTTCTTTGCAAATGATTAAGATCTTACTTTGAAAACAGGTTTTTATATGAAAGGGATTAGTGGCAAGCTACTTGTAAAATTAAGCATGACACATTTATAAAATTTAGCAAAATTCCCTTCATATTGTTTTAATTTGTAAAACACCAAACCTTTTTCAAAAGAAATCATTTGTCCTCCTTAAAATATTTTTTTCAATCGATTTAAAACCAGCTCGTGCATCACTCTTTGGAGTCATCTGCTGGATTTAGCCGCAACGCATCTTATGTTCTGAAATCAATGAATTAGAAAATACATAATATTTAAAAATTGCCAATTTGGCCCATGATATTAATAAAATGCATAAATGTAATCCTATGGATTTTGGGGCGTTACAAGAAACATCTCAACCAGCAATTATTCGACCAATCTAACTCAACTGGAAGCTCTAAACAAGGCTAGGAGTAAGATCTCACCGAATAATCGAAGCGCTACCTGAACTACGCGAACACACGAACGAGGAAGCTACTTTGCGATCTGCTACCAGCCAACTACGCTTCCAGAAAATGGTATCAAACGAGGCACCAAAGAAAGAGGAGTCCAAAGCTTCAACTCTCACTTCCAACAGATCTGTCTACCGCCGGGAATTTATAGAAAACGACCACGATGAATAGTACTTAGGGTTCGCGACAGAGAATGGCAATCGGGAAAAATATTCTGTGTATGGGATCTGATACTAATTCGAAGACCAAGTCTTCTAATAAATACACTTCTCAAAAGCTGCCAGAAACAGGAACAGATTCCACCGACAAAATCAATTGTCATCGCTGTTATCTCAACCAACAGCTGAATCTCTCAAACAACGCTAAGGCTAAACGGCGTCGCACCAACTTAACCAAACGACGTCGCAGAGGGACACGTCACCTCGCTACCAACAGCTGATCAACAAACCAGCAGCTTAATAAAAAAACGCATCAGATCCCTCAACAGTAGATGTCTAACATAACCAATAGCTGATACAAAGCGCTCCACTCAAAAAGCTGTCGTTCCAACTTAACTAAACGACGTAGTTTCTGTCTCACGGTACAGTACAAATCTGAAACCAGCGCTAATAGCGATCACTCAACTACAGGAACGTTGAATCACGTTGACATCTGTTGAACAAACCAAACAGACTATCCCCAAAACATATACTCCCGCAAAACGGTGTCGCATTATGCCCGCGCCACGTTCAACAGACCCTCTTACGTCAGCAGATCTCTCAAATAAGCACTAAGCCAAAATATCAAAACTTCCAGAACTGCTCCAAATATAAAATCTAACCCAAAAATGCTAACGAAGCCTTCCAACAGAAAGCTAATCGACCAGATTTGTCACGCACAAATCTGAATTCTTAAAATACGATTAATTCCACAAAGTAATCTTATTCAAATTTCGGGTCTCACATTCCTCCCCCACTAAAACAGGATTTCGTCATCGAAATCAAGCAACAATCTAGAAGCACAACTCAACAACAGGCTAACAAAAATAGAAGTTCACGCAGAACATAGCCAAGAGTTCAAGATAACTGAGCAAACAACAAACAACAACTAGGGAAAAGAAAACCAAAAACTAACCAACTGCTGAAATCTGATACAACATCACTCAAACAGATGCGGCCACTCACGCTGCATCTTCTCTTCCAGTTCTCAAGTATCTTCTTCCCTACCATGTTTGCTCCACTGAATCATCACCAAAGGAATGGTTTTATTCCTCAACTGTTTCTCTTTTCTGTCAAGGATCTTCAAGGGATACTCTACATAGCTCAACGTCTGATCTAGCTCAACCTCGTCAGTTCTCAACACATGAGAGGGATCTGGCTCGTACTTCCTCAACATGGAAACATGAAAGACATCATGTAGAGAAGATAAATCTGGTGGCAACAACAGCCGATACGCCAAAGGACCAATCCTCTCAACGATCTCATACGGTCCAACATAACGAGGGGCTAACTTTCCCTTGTGTCCAAAGCGCATAACACTTCTGAAAGGAGAAACTTTAAGGAACACCTGATCACCAACCTGAAACTCTAGAGGTCTACGCCTCTTATTCGCATAACTGTCTTGGGGATCCTGGGCATCTTTCATCCGCTGTCGAATTAGATACACATGATCTTTCATCTGCTGCACAAACTCTGGGTAAGACAGTTGCTTCTCCCCCACTTCTTCCCAACACACAGGCGATCTGCACTTTATGCCATACAAAGCCTCGAACGGTGCCATACCAATTGTAAATTGGTAGCTGTTATTATAAGAAAACTCAACCAAAGACAACGTGTCTTGCCAGTTACCACCAAAATCCATCACAATAGCTCTCACCATATCCTCCAACGTCTGATAGTTATCTCAGATTGACCATCTGTCTGGGGGTGATATGCGGTACTCATAGCCAATCTGGTACCCAAAGCTGCTTGCAAACTTTTCCAAAACCTGGAAGTAAACCTTCGATCTCGGTCAGAAACAATCGAAACAGGCACACCATGTAGTCTAACCATAAAATCTACGTACAGTTTCGCCATTTTCTTCAAAGAAAACGTCTTACCATAGGGAATAAAGTGTGCAAACTTCGAAAATCTGTCGATTACAACCCAAATCGCATCGTAACCTCTGCTGGAACGAGGCAAATGCGTCACAAAATCCATCGCTATGTGCTCCCAATTCCATTGGGGCACTTCCAAACTCTGCAACAGACCACCAGGTCTCATCCTTTCAGCCTTAACCATCTGACAGTTCAAGCAACGAGCGACAAAACCAGCAACGTCACTCTTCAAACCAGCCCACCAGAAGCGCGGCTTCAACGCATGGTACATCTTCCGTGCACCAGGATGAACACTCTGTCTACTGCAATGCGCTTCTCTAAGGATCTCCTCCCGAAGATCTATCAGATTGGGCACAACCAACCGACCACGGAAATGCAAACAACCATCAGAAGAGACAGAATAGTTCTCAAGTTTTCCAGCCCTGACCTTCAACTTCAACTCGTGGATGGAAGGATCTGTCCTTTGAGCCGCTCTAGTACTCGAAATAATCTGTGGCTCCACTTGGAAAGAAGAAACCACCACATAATCCTCAGCCGGGTAAAACCTCCAACCAGTAGTGCTGAGATGCTCACAGTCCTTAGAAATATACAGCGGCGCAAGCATCTTTTCCGGAGCTTTCCTGCTCAATGCATCAGCAATTACGTTTGCTTTCCCAGGCTGGTATTTGATCTCACAGTCAAAATCCTTCAGCAGCTCCATCCACCTACGATGTCTCATATTCAAGTCAGGCTGCGAAAACAAATACTGCAAACTCTTGTGGTCCGAATACATCACAAACTGCTCGCCATACAGGTAGTGACGCCAGATCTTCAACGCAAAGACCACAGCTGCTAGCTCCAAATCATGTACTGGATAACGAGTCTCATGTGGTTTCAGCTGCCACGAGGCGATACGCAATGACCCGTCATGCTGCATCAACGGTAGTGACGCCAGATCTTCAACGCAAAGACCACAGCTGCTAGCTCCAAATCATGTACTGGATAACGAGTCTCATGTGGTTTCAGCTGCCACGAGGCATACGCAATGACCCGTCCATGCTGCATCAACACACAGCCCAATCCATTGAGCGAAGCATCGAAACACACGACGTAACCACCTGAACCAGACGGAAAATCCAACACAGGCGCAGTAGTCAACTTCTCCTTGAGCAATTGAAAAGAATTCTCGCATTGCTCAGTCCAAACGAACCTCTTGTCTTTCTGAGTCAGCTGAGTCATCGGCCTAGCTATACTAGAGAAACTCTCTATAAAACGACGGTAATAGCCAGCCAGACCCAAGAAACTACGAACCTCAGACACATTCCTAGGTCGCTTCCATTTCAAAACAGTATCTACCTTACTGGGATCCACAGAAATGCCATCCGCTGAAATCACATGACCCAAGAACACGACGCAATCCAACCAGAACTTGCATTTAGAGAATTTAGCATACAGCTGCGAGTCCCTCAACGTCTGAAGAAAAACTCTCAAATTCTCCTTATGCTCCAAAGTAGTCTTCGAATGCACCAAGATGTCGTCGATGAACAATATCATAAACTGATCTATAAACTCGCGGAAGACTCGGTTCATCAAATCCATGAAGACTGCAGGAGCATTGGTCAATCCGAAAGGCATTACCAGAAACTCAAAGTGCCCGTACCTAGTACGAATAGCGGTCTTCGCGACATCTTGATCTCTAACTCTCAGCTGATGGTACCCCGAACATAGATCGATCTTTGAATACACAGCAGACCCTTGCAACTGGTCAAACAAGTCATCGATCCTCGACAACGGGTACTTATTTTTAATAGTAACTTTGTTCAGCTGACGGAAATCAATGCACATTCTCATTGTGCCATCCTTCTTCTTGACAAACAAGATAGGCGCTCCCCACGGCGACATGCTAGGTCTGATAAAACCTTTCTCCAGCAAATCATCCAGCTGCACCTTGAGCTCTCTCAACTCATCAGGCACTAAACGATATGGTGCACGGGAAATCGGAGCTGTGCCAGGCACCAACTCAATGCTAAAGTCAATCTCCCTCTTCGGAGGAAAACCAGGAATCTCCTCCGGAAACACATCAGGAAAATGACGCACCACTGGAACGTCGCTGAGCTGCACATGTGAAGAAGAAGATGAATCCAACCCATAAATCATAAAACCAACGTTCTCCGCCGACAACAAGCTGAACATCTCCATCGCAGAGACTAGCGGAATCTTGGCCGGGAATCAGCACCGTCGAAATTCCATTTCTCACCGGATTGAGGCCTAAAATGCACGATCCCATGTAAACAATCCACGGAGGCCCTATAGCTGGACAACACATCCATTCCCACTATGCAGTCGAAATCCAACAACATCAAACGAAACAAATTCGCTATCAACACATGCTCACCAAACCTCAAAACGCCATTCAGCAAAACCTCTTGGGAGTACAAGCTCGCACCGCCAGTAGTAGAAACAGACACAACATCGCGCAAAGAAGTGGTATGCAGACCATGCTCGACCACAAAAGAATCAACAATAAACGAATGCGATGCGCCAGTGTCAAACAACACTCGTGCAGAAAAATCAAAGACAAGGCATGTACCTGAAATCACCCTGCTCGGCGTCTCTTCCGCTTGCTCCCTAGTAATAGCGTTCGCTTGAGCATGTTGGGGTCCAGAGAAATGCTGCTGAGACGATTGTCCGAAACGCGACGGACCAGGCAACTGGAACGGCCTAAACTGCATCTCTCCAACCCTAGGTTGCAGAAACTGAGGGGAACGACCCCTAGACGATTCTCCTCGACCCTGAGATGGGGCTGCGGCTTGCTGAGATCCAGCCAACGGACACACCCTCGGAAATGCCCATAATGACCACAGATATTACAAGAGCCCTGCACACCAACACACTGAGTCGACGGATGCTTGCCTCCATAGTAACCACAAAACTCTATCCTAGAACCACTGCTACTAGAGCTGCCTGAACCAGAAGAACCAGAACAAGACTTCTTCTTAAACTGATGGCCATGAGGTCGGAACCTATGGTGGCCAGACTGCTGAGCCAACTGCTGCTGCTACTAGGGTTGATGGGCAGACCGGGAAGACTGCGAAGACTGTGCTCCCCGAACAGCTGGACGACCACCCTGAGCACCATGAGGCCTAGCACACGACCTCCGCTACTAGGGTTGATGGGCAGACCGGGAAGACTGCGAAGACTGTGCTCCCCGAACAGCTGGACGACCACCCTGAGCACCATGAGGCCTAGCACACGACCTCCGGTTCCGTAGACCTTCCTTGATATCAATAGCGCTATCCACAGCCTCTGCATAGCTCTTTGGTTTGCTCGAGAAAACCAATGTATACAACTCTTCGTTCAAACCCTCAAGAAACTTGGTCCTCTTGGCCCTCTCCCGGCCATCTACATGCGGGACATACGCCAATAGAGAAGAAAACCTACGGGCATACTCCCTAACAGACATGATGCCCTGCTCCAAGTTTTCGAACTCCCGCTCACGGGCGTTCACGTATGACTCCGGGACGTACTCCTGTCGAAATGCAACACAGAAACTGTCCCAAGTAATCCTCACACCGGTCTCCTCCAAAGTCCTCGAAGCGCCTCGCCACCAGCGGTCCGCACCCTTCCTCAATTGAAAGGTCGCCAAACTCAATCGGAGATCATCATCGTACTGGACACGGTCGAATAATCTAGTGATGTGCCGTAGCCACGAATCTGCATCCTCGCTAGACTCGTCACCATTGAAAATCTAGGGACTCATCCTTTGGAACCTTGCCATCACTATCTCCATACTCTCCACTCGGGTTGCCAAATCATCAACCTCATCCTCCTCACGCCTACCACGACCACGAAGAGGAATACTACGCTGATCCTCATTCTGCCCTTACGATTCCTGAAACTGCCCCTACCTCTAGCTCTACGTTTAGGCGGCATCAACGAATACACTCAACAAGATAAGGAAACACAGAACAGAAACAGCATAGATATCACATAACACAAACAATATACATCACATAAGTCACATAGTCAAGCACAAGCAACACACGTCACTGTGCCTAGACTCAAGTGTGATCAACAAGATAAGGAAACACAGAACAGAAACAGCATAGATATCACATAACACAAACAATATACATCACATAAGTCACATAGTCAAGCACAAGCAACACACGTCACTGTGCCTAGACTCAAGTGTGATCAAAGAAATCGAGCTTATATCAGCTTAAGCTCTGATACCAAAAATCTCAGGCCTCGTTCTCACATCAGAGATAAACCACGCAAACACTAGCGAAAGCAACTAAAAAGTGGTTAAAATTTTTGCTTTTGGCCTGACAGAAAGATAACATAATTTAAAATACGGCGATACTCAAAATATATCCTAGTTACACGGCAAGCAAATGCTACAAGCCAAAGTAAAACAGCACAGCATAAATATGTATCAAGTACTTGACAACGACCACAACTGAATACATCAGAGCACAGGGCATCCCCTGGCTAAGTACTGATACATATACATATATACTATGATAACTGGGACACTCTAACCACCTCCTGGGACACCTCCAGCAGGGCCAACTCCACGACCAGATGAGTAACCTGGGAAACCTAAACGACAAACAGGCAAACAACACAAACCAAGCCCCAGAGGGACATTGGGGTCAAACCCCAGTATAGAGAGCAACTGAAATAGCTAAATAAACAGCATAAAATAAAATGCATATGCTATGCATGAGACACAGAACAACAGCTGAAGGCTTCAACCGAATAAGGGAGCCAAGGAACTCAAGCACAGCTCAACGGAATCTACAATGAATAGTGGCCACGGAGTGTGTACAAGCATACGGAAATTACCCGCTCGTCTTTACACCACACCCGAATACCAGATGCATCAAACAGCTCAACCTACGGTTGCCCAACCCATGAACTGTGGTAGGTAACCACTCGGAACATGAGGGCTAACAAATCCCAGCAGGGAGATGAGAGTGCGGTATTGCCGCTCGCCCTCGCATCCTGGTAAGAAACAGAGCAACAACAACAAGGTACAAAGCAACAGGGATCTGAAATGCACGTGAACAATGCGTATATGCATCTAACAGAAAGAAGCTAACATCTAACATATGCAAACAACATCCATACACGGCATACACACACAGCGATGCATACCAGCAACCTCACATTAAATCCCACGCCAATTCCAAGATATAACAAGCTCAAATCCGTACCTCGATTCTGTGCAACAATTACCACACATGGGGTCCCGAGAAATCTGGTATGAAACCTTCTAAACAATGCACGAATAGAACTCAGGGACTACACATAATTCACGACCTGGGAGAAACAACTCAACCAGCAATTATTCGACCAATCTAACTCAACTGGAAGCTCTAAATAAGGCTAGGAGTAAGATCTCACCGAATAATCGAAGCGCTACCTGAACTACGCGAACACACGAACGAGGAAGCTACTTCGCGATCTGCTACCAGCCAACTACACTTCCAGAAAATGGTATCAAACGAAGCACCGAAGAAAGAGGAGTCCAAAGCTTCAACTCTCACTTCCAACAGATCTGTCTACCGTCGGGAATTGACAGAAAATCACCGCGATGAACAGTACTTAGGGTTCACGACAGAGAATGGCAATCGGGAAAAAAAATTCTAAGTATGGGATCTGATACTAATTCGAAGACCAAGTCTTCTAATAAATACACTTCTAAACAGCTGCCAGAAAGGGTTCACGACAGAGAATAGGCAATCGGGAAAAAAAATTACTAAGTAATGGGATCTGATACTAATTCGAAGACCAAGTCTTCTAATAAATACACTTCTAAACAGCTGCCAGAAACAGGAACAGATTCCACCGACAAAATCAATTGTCATCTCTGTTATCTCAACCAACAGCTGAATCTCTCAAACAACGCTAAGGCTAAACGGCGTCGCACCAAATTAACCAAACGACGTCGCAGAGGGACACGTCACCTCGCTATCAACAGCTGATCAACAAACCAGCAGCTGAATAAAACAACGCATCAGATCCCTCAACAGTAGATGTCTAACATAACCAACAGCTGATACAAAGCGCTCCACTCAAAACGCTGTCGTTCCAACTTAACTAAACGACGTAGTTTCTGCCTCACGCTACAGTACAAATCTGAAACCAGCGCTAACAGCGATCACTCAACTACAGGTACGTTGACTCGCATTGAAATCTGTTGAACAAACCAAACAGACTTTTCCCAAAACATATACTCCTGCGAAACGGTGTCGCATTATGCCCGCGCCACGTTCAACAGACCCTCTTACGTCAGCAGATCTCTCAAATAAGCACTAAGCCAAAATATCAAAAATTCCAGAACTGCTCCAAATATAAAATCTAACCCAAAAATGCTAACGGAGCCTTCCAACAGAAAGCTAATCGACCAGATTTGTCACGCACAAATCTGAACTCTTAAAATACGATTAATTCCACAAATGAATCTTATTCAAATTTCGGGTCTCACAAGAGATCTGGACCTAGCGGGAATATCAGCTTTGTTCTTTAATTTGTCGGTGGGATCTGTTCAGCAAGCATGGACAGATTTGAGTATATAGAGGACTTTGTATTTGTTCTTTAGTATTGTTTCCGACACTTAGAATATTTCCCGATTGTTGAACTCTGTCGCGATACCCTAGCTACTGTTCATCGAACCTTATCTTCTTCGATTGCCGGCAGTAGATAGCTCCGATTGGAGTGAGGGTGATAGCGTTGGACTCCTCTTGCTAAAACGCTTCGTTTGGTACTGCTTTTGGAGATCTTGGAGGGGATTGCTAAGATGTCAGGCCTCGTGCTCTTAACAGAGTAAAATAATACAATCACACGTGGAAGCTATCAAAAAGCGGGTAAAATTTTCGCTTTTGGCCTGACGGTTTAAAATAATATAATTAAAAATAGCGATACTCAAATAAATATCCCAGTTTATAAAAACAACTAAACGCGGACTACCAACCAACAACAACAGTATAGCATAACAACAACAACATGTATCTGTTGGGGATCCGGATCCGCACCCCGGCAGGCAGCGGAAGAACAATAAAATTTAACCGGGATGCGATCAATACGAAGAACAATTCTATAATGTATCAACATACATAGGGTGTTTTAACGAGTTACCTCTTTGGCACTTGTGCCTGGCTCCAACCGGTGTTTCAAGAACCCGGCGCTTCTCGGTTGATTGCGGTAGCTACGTCAATCCGGTCCACGACCAGATCCGAGACTCCTTCGTCAGACTGCACTAGAAGTCCTGACGAGATCAGCATGATCGGATTCTCCACGTCGAACTGGCCGGAACAAAATTCCGGCGACGATCGGCGGCGGGCGACGGCGGCGCACGGCGGGCGGCGGCGGCGGCGGCTTGGAGAAGAGAGGGAGGCGGCGGTGCTTAGGGTTTTAGTCTAGGGTTATGATTAATGATATGATGTGATTTATGAAGTCAATTCAGTCCAATC
>KV001361.1:0-13873 GCA_001598015.1 Dorcoceras hygrometricum | reverse complement strand
TACCCAACCCACTATCACATCTAACATACACTATAGTGCACTCTAGGTCTTTACTCAACGCAATTGTTAATCATCATACAACACAAGTAAAGAATGGAGTGACTATTAGATGTGTTTCATGATAGCCGTCATACCCACTATCACATCTAACATACACTATAGTGCACTCTAGGTCTTTACTCAACGCAATTGTTAATCATCATACAACACAATGAAAGTAAAGAATGCCATAAATGAAATGCGAATATCATATATAAAGATTGTCATATACAAGAGTCTATAAACCCACACGCCACAAGTTGGCTAGTTGGGCATCTACTCTAACACGGGCGGTAGATATTGAGGAGAGTTTGTTGAAGGCATAGGCTCCGGTTCAACCGCCAGTGGGGTGCACTTTTCAACCGGTGCAAGATGTGTCGCAATCGTTTCCGTCTCCTCAGGGGTTGCAGCAATCGAGCCGTCAGAGGTTCAAGCCATGAGTCAAACAGTTTAAGAATAAGGCGCATTCGAGTTCCTCTAGTTCTGTGAGTTCTGGTGGCAGTAGTTCTGGTGGTGTGTTCTATGGACAGTGCGGAGGGAAGCATGAGACTTCACAGTGTCGTGGAGTTCGAGGTCTTTGTCATCTCTGTGGACAACCGGGACATTTTTCTAGAGTGTGTCCTTTGATGGGAGGGCAGTCTTTGGGTCAGTCGCAGCAAGGTTCCGCTGGTGGTTCTTCGCAGCGACAGTAACCTTTTGTTCCGTCCCAACGTTCAGGATTCCAAACTCGTGAGCCTTCTAGGTTTGGAGTACCCTCGATACCTCTGTTTCCGGGATCGCAGCAGGCTCAGGCGAACGCCTTGTCGAGTGAGCAAGATGCTGAGATGCCTGAGAGGATTATTGCAGGTACATGCTTTATTTTTTATTTTCCTGCACGAGTTTTGATTGAAACTGGAGCATCACACTCCTTCATTTCTGAGTTGTTTGTGTATGAGCGTGGGTTGAGTTCTTCCCCACTGTATGATGTTGTCTCCGTGTCCACCCCTGCTGGTGTGAGTCTGTTGTCCCGAGAGGTGGTGTTGGATTGTCTGATTAGATTTGATGAGCATGTTTTGTTGACCCATCTGATTGTTTTGGGAATTTGAGATTTTTGATTGCATTTTGGGTATGGATGTGCTGATGGAAAATAGAGCGACTGTTGACTGTTTCCATGGTGTGGTGAGGTTTCGGCCTCGATCTGGAGAGAAATGGGAATTCTAAGATGCTGATTCGCGACCTATGATTCCTATGGTGTCAGCCATGGAGATGTTTATTTTGTTGTCGCTAGAGAATTCAGGGTTTATGATCTATGCCCTAGACGTTTCCCATGAGTCGAGAGTGGAGTTGAGTGATGTTCCGATTGCTCGGGAGTTTCCAGATGTGTTTCTAGACGAGATTCCTGGATTTCCTTCGAGACGAGAGATTGATTTCAGTATAGAGTTGGTGCCAAGTACAGCCCCGATTTCTAGAACTTCGTATCGGTTGGCGCCAGCAGAGTTGAAAGAACTCAAGGATCAGTTGAGAGATCTTCTTGAGAAAGGCTTCATTAGACCGAGTATGTCGCCTTGGGGAGCTCCGATTCTATTTGTGAAGAAGAAAGATGGATCTATGAGGATGTGCGTTGATTTTCGGCTGCACGAGTTTTGATTGACATCGGAGCATCACAGTCCTTCATTTCTGAGTTGTTTGTGTATGAGTGTGTGTTGAGTTCTTCCCCACTGTGTGATGTTGTCTCCGTGTCCATCCCTGCTGGTGTGAGTCTATTGTCCCGAGATGTTGTGTTGGATTGCCTGATTAGGTTTGATGAGCATGTTTTGGTGACCCATCTGATTGTTTTGGGAATTAGAGATTTTGATTGTATCTTGGGTATGGATGTGCTGCTGAGGTTTATGCCTCGATTTGGAGAGAAATGGGAGTTCTATGGTGCTGATTCGCGACCTAAGATTCCTATGGTGTCAGCCATGGAGATGTTTAGTTTGTTGTCGCTGGAGAGTTCAGGGTTTATGATCTATGCCCTAGACGTTTCCCATGAGTCGAGAGTGGAGTTGAGTGATGTTCCGATTGCTCGGGAGTTTCCAGATGTGTTTCTAGACGAGATTCCTGGATTTCCTTCGAGACGAGAGATTGATTTCAGTATAGAGTTGGTGCCAAGTACAGCCCCGATTTCTAGAACTTCGTATCGGTTGGCGCCAGCAGAGTTGAAAGAACTCAAGGATCAGTTGAGAGATCTTCTTGAGAAAGGCTTCATTAGACCGAGTATGTCGCCTTGGGGAGCTCCGATTCTATTTGTGAAGAAGAAAGATGGATCTATGAGGATGTGCGTTGATTTTCGGTAGTTTAACAAAGCGACAATGAAGAACAAGTATCCGTTTTCGAGGATTGATGACTTGTTCGATCAGTTGCAAGGATCGGCTGTGTACTCGAAGATTGATTTGCGCTTGGCTATCACCAGTTGCGGATTAGAGACGCTGATGTAGCGAAGAAAGCTTTCCAAACGAGATACGGGCATTATGAGTTTCTTGTGATGCCGTTTGGATTGACGAATGCTCCTGCTGTGTTCATGGATTTGATGAATCGCGTCTTTAGCGAGTACATCGATCGATTCGTGATTGTCTTCATAGATGACATCTTGGTGTATTCGAGGAGTTTTATAGTGCATAAGAGCACTTGAGGCTAGTGTTGCAGAGACTGAGAGATTCACAATTATATGCCAAGTTCAGTAAGTATGAATTATGGCTATACAGAGTTATCTTCTTGGGTCATGTGATTTCAGCGCAAGGATTTTCTGTGGATCCTAGTAAGGTCGAAGCAGTTCTTAACTGGGAGCGACCTAGGAATATTTCTGAGATCCATAGTTTCTCGGGATTGGCTGGCTATTATAGGCGTTTCATTGAGAAGTTCTCTTTGATAGCCAGGCCGATGACTCAATTGACCCAGAAGGATAGGAAGTTTGTTTGGACTGATGAGTGTGAGTCGAGTTTTCAGATGCTGAAGGAGAAGTTGACTACTGCTCCTATTTTGGCCTTGCCTTCGGGTTCTGGAGGTTTTGTGGTGTGCTCCGATGCTTCTCTGAGTGGTTTAGGATGTGTTTTGATGTAGAATGGGTACGTGGCGTATGCGTCTCGACAGTTGAAGCCTCATGAGACAAGATACCCCGTTCATGATTTAGAATTGGCTGCGATTGTGTTTGCCTTGAAAATATGGCGACATTATCTGTATGGTGAGGAGTTTGTGGTGTACACCGACCATAAGAGTTTGAAGTATATCTTCACGCAGTCAGATTTGAATATGAGGCAACGTCGTTGGATGGAGTTTCTTAAGGATTTTGATTGCGAGATCCAGTATCAGCCTGGGCGGATGAACTTGGTAGCCGATGCATTGAGTAGAAAGGCCCAGCCTATGATGCTAACATCCTTGAGTATCTCGAGAGTGCACGAGCAGTTGAGTACTTCTGGTTGGCGTTTCCAACCGAGTGATCAGTACTTTTTAGTTTCTTCGATTCAGGTTGAACCACAGATTGTGATTGACATCAGAGAGGCACAGAGGACTGATCCGTATATCCATGAGTTGAGGATTAAGGCCCAGAATGGTCAGTCTGAAGATTTCTCTGTTGCTTCTGATGGATGTTTGAGATTTAGATGAAGATTGGTGGTTCCGAACTTGATTAAAGAGACTATCTTGAATGAAGCGCATTGCAGTCGTTATAGCGTGCATCTGGGGAGAAGAAGATGTACCATGATTTGAAGTCTCACTACTGGTGGGAAGGCATGAAGAGCGACATTTCTAGTTTTTTTGCTCGATGTTTGAATTGCCAGCAGGTCAAGGCTGAGAGAATGAGACCTGATGGATTGTTGCAGAGTTTACAAGTGCCTCAATGGAATTGGGAGCACATCGCCATGGATTTTGTGACTCATCTACCTCGATCGACCAGGGGATGCGATGCGATTTGGGTGGTGATTGATAGACTTTCGAAGTCAGTCCATTTCATTCCCTATGATGTGAGGTGCTCGACGAAGAAAATGGCGAAGTTGTATGTCTACCATGTGGTTAGATTGCATGGAGTGCCTGTTTCGATAGTGTCAGATAGAGATCCGAGATTCACCTCTCGACTTTGGAAGAATTTGCAAGAAGCTATGGGTTCGAGATTGGCTATGAGTACAGCCTATCACCCACAGACAGATGGCCAATCTGAGAGGACCATTCAGACTTTAGAAGAAATTTTGCATGCTGTTGTGATGGATTCAGTGGTGGCTGGTAGGATGCCTTGTCCTTAGTTGATTTTTCTTATAACAACAGCTACCAAGTGACCATTGGAATGGCTCCGTTTGAAGCTTTATATGGTCGCAAGTGTAGATCACCAATTTGCTTGGAAGAAGTTAGTGAGAGACAGCTTTCTACTCCTGAGTTTGTGCAACATATGAAGGATCAGATTGAGTTGATTCGGAGTAGGATGAAAGCTGCACAAGATAGACATGCTAGCTATGCTAATAAGCGACGTAGACCGTTGGAATTTGAGGTTGGCGATCGGGTATTTCTCAAAATTTCTCCTTTCAAGAGTGTTATGAGATTCAGATTTAAGGGTAAGTTAGCTCCTAGATTCGTTGTTCCATTTGAGATTGTTGAGCGGATTGGACAGATGGCTTATGGATTGAAGCAGCCTGATGAGTTAATAGTGATGCATGATGTGTTTCATGTGTCAATGTTGAGAAAGTATGAGCCAGATACATCCCATGTACTGAGGACTGATGAAGTAGAGCTGGATCAGACCCCGAGCTGGATCGTGCCTGATAGATACAACGCTATCATCGTGACCAACTGATTAGTTGTGTCTGATAACCACCGAGCTGTGATGGCTGACGGGCCTGATCATCACGGACCAATGATTTCCTCGGTTGATACACTGTGCGGGTATAAAAGCTCGATTGAGATTACCGCCAGCTGATTAGCAGGCCTTGATGACCGATGTTCTTTGACAGCCACATGCATTCATGACTTAGAATACTACATGTTTATGATTTGCTGTTATATTAGTGCTCATTCGTACTGAGGCTTGACCTCGTATTTTTTTTCCTGCTTTTGTGTTGTTTGGGTCTGTGTTGCCCATTTGCAGGATCTTCAGGTAACCAGGCTGGACAGACTGGAACCCCAGCTGGTCGATCCTCATTTCCTTGAGTCCCAGTTATTATCTTATGTATTGATCCAGGGGATGTCCTGAGGTTTTATGTATTTGGGGGATCGTTGATGATTTGATATTTGTTTAAACTGTTGTTGTTGGAGTTTGATTGAACTCGTATTTTGATTATGACTATTTTGAAAATATGATTGGTTCAGGCCCAACTTTATTTCGAAAATTTTTTAGCCCTATTTTATGCTTCCGCGTTCATGTGCTTAATTGTGCTATTAATCCTTTGTTAATTAGCACGGGGCCTGACAATCAGTTGCATGATCTTTTGGAGAAATGTTTCATCAGATCGAGTATGTTGCCTTGTGGAGCTCCGATTCTTTTTGTGAAGGAGAATGATGGATCTATGAGGATGTGCGTATATTTTCGGCAGTTGAATAAAGCGATCATTAAGAATAAGTATCCTTTGCCGAGAATCGATGATCTATTTGATCATTTTCAAGGATCTGCTGTATACTCTAAGATAGATCTACGATCTGGTTATCATCAGTTGTGGATTAGAGACACTGATGTGGCGAATACGGCTTTCAGGACGAGATATGGGCATTATAAATTTCTTGTGATGCCTTTTGGATTGACGAATGCTCTGTTGACGCTATGTAAAACGATCTTTATTTATGAAATTCTCATTCTTTTATGGCATTCTTTATCTTCATTATTATGATTACAGTGTTGGATAAAGACCTTGAATGCACTATAGTGTATGCTAGATGTGATAGTTGATTTGATGGTTATCATGAAACACATCTAATAGTCATTTTGTGTTCTAAACCTGTTCCTAGTCAATTGGGCTGTCCAAAAGAGGATAAGGGCCGCCCGAGCTTGAGACTAGCATCTGCGATGTGAAGTACCACGTTTCATTGGTAAGAAACATAGTGATGTTTTGAGCATGCAGATGGGTAGTGACCTGGTGATCTATCGAACTACCTTCGTTCGGACTTTTCAAGTGGTTACCATTTGTCGAGTGGATTAAGTTCGAGGTCTTGGTTGTACAGATTAGCCCTCATTACTCAAAACGTCATTGAGACTCTACATGATAGGTGCCTCACTTTGACCCGTTTACCGAATCAGTTTGGGTCATCAGGTGGCGGGGTTGGGTGAGGTCCCGATGCATGTAGGAGTCGATGCTTCGTTGTCAAGGATTCATCGCTCACCCTTGTGCGTGGATATCCTATGCTATCTGAGGAGATAATAGTGTGATAAATCTCTGGTCAGAGTACTAGATGTGTTTTGGGTAAATGGGTTTATCTAGTAACACATGCGATGTCACTATTTGATCTCCAAGATGTATGCATGGTTATTGATCTCTAGAGACTCTCGATTTTCCAGTGGTCATTGATCTGATCGGGATATTTGAGTTGAAGGACCGTACTATACGCTAACCATGATCGACTGGTTCTTGCAGGCACTATCAGTGATACCTAGGGGATCATGGGGTGATGTTGCTAGACGCTTTACCATGATCCGATCGGTTAGTCCAAAAATGTGGTTTCGGAGTCACAAATGTTGTGAGACCACGACTAGCTGCATCCGTGAACCATTGAGGGTCACACAAGTACTGGTTTCTCAATTCACGTACGAAAATTAAGCTCAATTTGTTGAATATAGTAGGAGGAAGGATGGAAGTGTGACTTCCTAAAATTAAATAGGGTGGAAATGCAATTTCCTTAATCTTGGACTAGTATGACTATCCTTAAAGCTTATATGGGCCTAACTGCTATTTGGATTAGGTGGTCCGAAAAAAATGTTTTCACATCATAATGCCTAGTTTCGTAAACTGTGTAGATCGGTCCGATCTGATCGTCGATCGGGATTATGATGAAGCCACAACGATGGACTTGAAACCAATGTACACCTGGGCCTGGGCCTGGGCCCGACCCAGGCCCATTAACTTGGTTTGAGCCCATGAAATCTATAAATAGGGGTCCTGGAGTATTCATTTGAAACACACCAAAAGCTATTCCGCAAATATTTTCTCTCTTCCTCTCCTCCCTCGTCGCCGTCGCCGCCGTCGGAATTTATTCCGACCATTCCGGTGAGGAGATTCCGTCCGTGAAACTTTCGTTGGTTTTCTAGTGCAAACCGGTGAAGGAATTGAGATTCCGATCGTGGACCGGATTAGGAGGCCGTAGCTTTTCAACCGTTGAAGTGCCAATTTCCCTGTGGAATTGGTCGGAGCCAGGCGCCTAGACACCAGCAAGGTATATTCTAAATATTCTATGAATGTTTTTAAATATTATATAGGTGATTGACCGTTCCCGGGCTCCAATTTTTAATTCTTCCGCTATGTCCTGGGAGCGGGATCCGGATCCACCGCTGCGCCAACATGCTCTTGTTGTCTTCATGGATTTGATGAATCGCGTCTTTAGTGAGTATATCAATCACTTTGTAATTTCCTTCATATATGACATCCTGGTGTATTTGAGGAGCTACAGAGAGCATAAAGAGCACTTGAGACTGGTGTTGCAGAGATTGAGAGACTCACAACTGTATTCTAAGTTCAGAAAGTGTGAATTCTGGTTGGATAGAGTTGTCTTTTTGTGTCATGTCATTTCAACGCAAGGTATTTCCGTGCATCCGAGTAAGGTCGAAGCAGTTCTTAATTGGGAGCGACCTAGGAATGTTTTCGAGATCCGTAGTTTCTTAGGATTGGCTGGCTATTATAGATGTTTCATCGAGAAGTTCTCTTCGATAGCCATGCCGATGACTACAGAAAGATAGGAAATTTGTTTGGACTGAAGAGTGTGAGCCTAGTTTTCAATTGCTTAAGGAGAAATTGACTACTGCTCATGTGTTGGCTTTGTCGTCGGGCTCTGGAGGTTATGTAGTGTGCTCTGATGCTACTCTGAGTGGTTTATGGTGCGTGTTGATACAGAACGGGCGTGTGATAGCCTATGCGTCTCGACAGTTGAAACCCCATGAGACGAGGTATCCCGTTCATGATCTGGAGTTGGCTGCGATTGTCTTTGACTTGAAAATTTGGTGTCATTATTTGTATGGTGAGCAATTTGTGGTGCACACGGACCACAAGAGTTTGAAGTACATCTTCACCCAGTCTGATTTGAATATGAGGCAGCGTCGTTGGATGGAGTTTCTGAAATATTTTGACTGTGCGATACAGTATCAGCCTGGGCGGCGAACTTGGTTGCCGATGCCTTGAGTAGGAAAGCTCAACATGCGATGTTGATGTCGATGAGAATATCCAAAGTCCATGAGGATTTGGGGACTTCTGGATGGTATTTTCAGCCGAATGATCAGTGCTTCGTGTTTTCTTCTTTTTAGGTTGAACCACAGATTGTTGCAAACATTAGAGCAGCACAGAGAACTAACCCGTACATTCATGAGTTGAAGATTAAAGCCCAGAATGGTCAGTCGGATGATTTTTCTGTTGCTTCTGATAGATGTATGAGATTCCGTGGTAGATTGGTGGTTCCGAACCTGATTGATTTGAAAGAGACTATCTTGAACGAAGCCCATTGTAGTCGTTACAGTGTGCATCCGGACGAGAAGAAGATGTATCATGCCTTGAAATCACACTACTAGTGGGAAGGCATGATGAATGATATTTCTGGATTCGTAGCTCGATGTCTGAATTGCCAACAGGTCAAGGTTGAGAGGATGATACCTGGTGGTTTGCTACAGAGTCTAGAAGTGCCCCAATGGAATTGGGAGCATATCGCCATGGATTTTGTGATGCACTTACCTCGATCGAATAGGGGATGTGATTCGATTTGTCATTGATCTGATCGGGATATTTGAGTTGAAGGACCGTACTGTACGCTAACCATGATCGACTGGTTCTTGCAGGCACTATCAGTGATACCTAGGGGATCATGGGGTGATGTTGCTAGACGCTTTACCATGATCAGATGGGTTAGTCCAAAAATGTGGTTTCGGAGTCACAAATGTTGTGAGACCACGACTAGCTGCATCCGTGAACCATTGAGGGTCACACAAGTACTGGTTTCTCAATTCCCGTACGAAAATTAAGCTCAATTTGTTGAATATTGTAGGATGGAAGGATGGAAGTGTGACTTCCTAAAATTAAATAGGGTGGAAATGCAATTTCCTTAATCTTGGACTAGTATGACTATCCTTAAAGCTTATAGGGGCCTAACTGCTATTTGGATTAGGTGGTCCGAAAAAATGTTTTCACATCATAATTCCTAGTTTTGTAAACTGTGTAGATCGGTCCGATCTGATCGTCGATCGGGATTATGATGAAGCCACAACGATGGACTTGAAACCAATGTACACCTGGGCCTGGGCCTGGGCCCGACCCAGGCCCATTAACTTGGTTTGAGCCCATGAAATCTATAAATAGGGGTCCTGGAGTATTCATTTGAAACACACCAAAAGCTATTCCGCAAATATTTTCTCTCTTCCTCTCCTCCCTCGTCGCCGTCGCCGCCGTCGGAATTTATTCCGACCATTCCGGTGAGGAGATTCCGTCCGTGAAACTTTCGTCGGTTTTCTAGTGAAAACCGGTGAAGGAATTGAGATTCCGATCGTGGACCGGATTAGGAGGCCGTAGCTTTTCAACCGTTGAAGTGCCAATTTCCCTGTGGAATTGGTCGGAGCCAGGCGCCTAGACACCAGCAAGGTATATTCTAAATATTCTATGAATGTTTTTAAATATTATATAGGTGTATTGACCGTTCCCGCGCTCCAATTTTTAATTCTTTCGCTATGTCCTGGGAGAGGGATCCGGATCCACCGCTGCGCCAACATGCTCTTGTTGTCTTCATGGATTTGATGAATCGCGTCTTTAGTGAGTATATCGATCACTTTGTAATTGCCTTCATATATGACATCCTGGTGTATTCGAGGAGCTACAGAGAGCATAAAGAGCACTTGAGACTGGTGTTGCAGAGATTGAGAGACTCACAACTGTATGCTAAGTTCAGAAAGTGTGAATTCTGGTTGGATAGAGTTGTCTTTTTGTGTCATGTCATTTCAACGCAAGGTATTTCCGTGCATCCGAGTAAGGTCGAAGCAGTTCTTAATTGGGAGCGACCTAGGAATGTTTCCGAGATCCGTAGTTTCTTAGGATTGGCTGGCTATTATAGATGTTTCATCGAGAAGTTCTCTTCGATAGCCATGCCGATGACTACAGAAAGATAGGAAGTTTGTTTGGACTGAAGAGTGTGAGCCTAGTTTTCAATTGCTTAAGGAGAAATTGACTACTGCTCCTGTGTTGGCTTTGTCGTCGGGCTCTGGAGGTTATGTAGTGTGCTCTGATGCTACTCTGAGTGGTTTATGGTGCGTGTTGATACAGAACGGGCGTGTGATAGCCTATGCGTCTCGATAGTTGAAACCCCATGAGACGAGGTATCCCGTTCATGATCTGGAGTTGGCTGCGATTGTTTTTGACTTGAAAATTTGGTGTCATTATTTGTATGGTGAGCAATTTGTGGTGCACACGGACCACAAGATTTTGAAGTACATCTTCACCCAGTCTGATTTGAATATGAGGCAGCGTCGTTGGATGGAGTTTCTGAAAGATTTTGACTGTGCGATACAGTATCAGCCTGGGCGGTGAACTTGGTTGCCGATGCCTTGAGTAGGAAAGCTCAACATGCGATGTTGATGCCGATGAGAATATCCAAAGTCCATGAGGATTTGGGGACTTCTGGATGGTATTTTCAGCCGAATGATCAGTGCTTCGTGTTTTCTTCTTTTTAGGTTGAACCACAGATTGTTGCAGACATTAGAGCAGCACAGAGAACTGACCCGTACATTCATGAGTTGAAGATTAAAGCCCAGAATGGTCAGTCGGATGATTTTTCTGTTGCTTCTGATAGATGTCTGAGATTCCGTGGTAGATTGGTGGTTCCGAACCTGATTGATTTGAAAGAGACTATCTTGAACGAAGCCCATTGTAGTCGTTACAGTGTGCATACGGACGAGAAGATGATGTACCATGCCTTGAAATCACACTACTAGTGGGAAGGCATGATGAATGATATTTCTGGATTTGTAGCTCGATGTCTGAATTGCCAACAGGTCAAGGTTGAGAGGATGATACCTGGTGGTTTGCTACAGAGTCTAGAAGTGCCCCAATGGAATTGGGAGCATATCGCCATGGATTTTGTGATGCACTTACCTCGATCGAATAGGGGATGTGATTCGATTTGGGTTGTTGTTGATAGACTTTCGATGTCAGTCCATTTCATTCCCTATGATGTGAGGTGTTCGATGAAGAAAATGGCGAATTTGTATATCGACCATGTGGTAAGATTGCATGGAGTGCATGTTTCGATAGTGTCCGATAGAGATCCAAGATTTACTTCTCGATTCTGGAAGAGTTTGCAGGCAACGATGGGTTCGAGATTGGCTATGAGTACCGCTTATCACCCCCAGACAGATGGCCAATCTGAAAGGACCATTCAGATTTTAGAAGATATGCTGCGAGATGTTATGTTGGATTTCAGTGGTGGTTGGCAGGATTCCTTGTCCTTAGTTGAGTTTTCTTATAACAACAGCTACCAAGTGACTATCGGGATGGCTCCATTTGAAGCGTTGTATGGTCGTAAGTGTAGATCACCTATCTGCTGGGAAGAGATTGGTGAGAAGCAGTTGTCTACTCCTGAATTTGTGCAGCACATGAAAGAACAAATTGAGTTGATTCGGAGTAGGATGAAAGCTTCTCATGATTGACATGCTATCTATGCTAACAAGAGACGCAGACCATTGGAATTTGAGGTTGGCGATCGTGTGTTTCTCAAAGTTTCTCCTTTCAAGAGCGTGATGAGATTCAGATTTAAAGGTAAATTGGCTCTTAGGTTCGTTGGTCCCTTTGATATTATTGAGAGGATTGGACAGATGGCTTATATATTGAGGCTGCCTGATGAATTAGCAGCGATGCATGATGTTTTTCATGTATCTATGTTGAGGAAATATGATCCAGATCCGTCCCATGTGATGAGGACTAATGAAGTTGAGCTGGATTCTACCTTAAGCTATGTTGAATATCCAATGCAGATCCTAGATAGAAAGGATAAGCAGCTGAGGAACCGTTGGTGATGGTCCAATGGAGCAAGCATGTCAGAGAAGAAGCTACCTGGGAGGTTGAAGAAAAGATGAGACAGGAGTGACCTCATCTGTTTGAGCCTTGATAGTAGATTTCCAGGTAATCTTCTGGCTTGTTGAATTCGTGTTTTAAATTGTTTTGGTGAATTCCTGGTGTTTTGCTGGATTCTGAATTGTTGTTGTAAGTTGATTTCGAGGACGAAATCCATTTTTAGAGGGGGAGAATGTGAGGACTAGAAATCTGTTAAACGGTGATTAGCGATATAATCAGATCTGGATTATGGTTTAGTGATTTTTGAATTTGCATGGATGTATTTTGAATGTGTCTAGTATACTGTGTAGTGAGTATACTATCCTATAGTTGTGTAAGGGAGAGTGTTAGCTCTCTAGACAGATTTGGTATATCGAAGATCGTTGGAACTCAGATTTGGATAATGCCAACGCGAGTGAATTAGAAGTGCGGTGGAATTTGGTTTGGTTCGTTGTTTTCAGCTTTGGGTGAGATCTGGGTGTCCAGATCTGGTCCTCGCTGGTTTGAGTGAGTTACCGCGAGCGAGAAGTGAAACGATGTCGTTTTTGTCAGGCCTCGTGCTCACAACAGATAAACACATGCGGAAGCTATCAAAAAGTGGGTAAAATTTTCGCTTTTTGGCCCGACGGTTTTAAACATATAATTTAAAATACAACGATACGTAAAATAAGTTTGCCAATTCAAAACAACCAACGTACTGTTCATCCGAACCCTTCTCCGTTAGATTGCCGTCGATTTCCGTCGTTGTTTTGAGTGAGATTGGTGGCGCTGGGTTCGTCTTGCTTAGCTCTTTCGATTGATTCCAGTTTGGAGTTGTAGATCGACTTGTGGAATAGGAGCGAAGTAGTTGCAGGTTCGAATATCTTCGCGACTTCCAGTCGATGGTTTTCCCATTCAGATTTGAGCTTCTGGGTAAGCGATTCTTCCCATTTTAAGCTTCGTTAGAGCTAGTAGTGCCTGTGTTGAGTAGTTGTGAGTAGTCTGGAACCTTGACAATATGCAGTAAGCAGATTTCGCTTAGTCTTTGAGTTGACTGGCTAGTTGTTTGGGCAGATATTTGAGCTTCCAGGCAGTTGGTTGAGCTTGTCGTGAGCCAGTGAGGAAGCAGACTTGAGCAGATTGTTGGTGCCATGCCCTGGTGAGGTCTGATTGAGATTTTAGCTTGTTTGAGGTACGGATTGAGCTTCTGTAAACAGCTTTGGGCATTGACATGTTTATACTTCTTGTTGTGATGTATGTTGTGATCTCATGACTCTGTGAACAGATTTGATTGACTGTGCTCTGTTTTATGATCTGTTCTACGTACTGATTATTGTATGCATTGTAATCTGATTATTGAATGGCATTCATGCATACATATTGAGCCTGATATTCGATTGATGACCTGAGTCGAGCTAGCATTTTGATCGGCCGGCTGAGTTGCCGTGCCTGGTCAAATGCTATCATCGGGGTGGTGGCCGGCTGATTCGTCGTGCCTGAAGACCACTGAGCTGTGATGGCTGACGGGCCCGAAGATCACAGACCGATGGTTGTTCCATCGGCTGATAGGCTGTGCGTGGATGAGGCTCATTTGAGATATTTGTCGGCTGAGTCGTTGGCCTTGATGACCG
>KV001360.1:11233-25214 GCA_001598015.1 Dorcoceras hygrometricum | reverse complement strand
CTCATATTATTAAGGGAGTTCTGTGTGCCGAAAAGTTGTGCACGCCATTGACACTTGTTGTGAGTTGGATGAAACTCCCATGGCGTTGACTCATATTATTGGGTCATATTATTGGGGACGTTACGACGACGTCCATTACAACTCAATATAAATGGGTCGTCTTGACACGTGATAGTAACTGAGGTCACATTATTGGCCCCTACTAGACATGAGGAGGCATCCGTCACTAAGTTCATTCTCCCAGGCTGATATTGAATCTCACAGTCAAAATCCTTGATCAACTCCATCCAACGACGTTGCCTCATGTTCAAATCTGACTGAGTGAAGATGTACTTCAAGCTCTTGTGGTCGGTGTACACCACAAACTGCTCACCATACAGGTAATGACGCCAAATCTTCAAACAAAAAACAATGGCTGTCAGTTCCAAATCATGAACGGGGTATCTGGTCTCGTGGGGTTTTAGCTGTCGAGACGCATAAGCTATCACTCGCCCATTCTATATCAGCATACAATTTCAGCTGTCGAGACGCATAAGCTATCACTCGCCCATTCTGCATCAGCATACGACCCAAACCACTCAGAGAAGCATCGGAGCATAACACAAAGCCTCCAGAACTCGAAGGTAAAGCTAACATGGGAGCATTAGTAAATTTCTCCTTGAGCAACAGAAAACTCGACTCACACTCGTCTGTCCAGATAAATATCCTATCTTTCTGGGTCAACTGCATCATCGGCCTGGCTGTGGAATAAAATCCCTCAATAAACGTCTATAGTAGTCAGCCAAACCCAAGAAACTATGGATCTCAGACACATTCCTAGGTCGCTCCCAGTTAAGAACCGCCTCAACCTTGCTAGGATCCATCGAAATACCTTGCACAGAAATGACATGAACCAAAAAGATCACCCTCTCCAACCAAAATTCACACTTACTGAACTTTGCATACAACTCCGAGTCTCTCAGAGTCGGCAACACCAACCTCAAATGCTCCTTATGCTCTATATAGCTCCTCGAATACACCAGAATATCTTCTATGAAAATAATCACAAATCGATCAATATACTCACTAGTGACGTGGTTCATCAAGTCCATGAAGACAGCAGGGACATTCGTCAATCCCAACGGCATCACAAGGAACTCATAATGCCCGTATCTAGTCCGAAACGCTGTCTTCGCTACAGCAGCGTCTCTAATCCGCAAATGATGATAACCAGATCGCAGATCAATATTGGAGTACACTGCCGATCCCTGAATCTGATCAAATAGGTCATCAATCCTTGGTAGAGGGTACTTATTCTTCACCGTAGCTTTGTTCAGCTATCAAAAGTCGATACACATCCTCATAGATCCATCCTTATTCTTCACAAAGAGAATCGGAGGTCGCCAAGGCGACATACTCAGCTTGATGAAACCCTTCTCTAGAAGATCACGCAACTGGTCCTTAATTTCCCTCTGTTCAGCTGGCGCCAACCGATATGGAGCTCTAGAAATCGAGGCAGTCCCTGACACCAACTCAATGCTGAAATAAATCTTTCGTCTTGGAGGAAAACTAGGAATCTCATCCAAAAAAACATCTTCGGAACACTCGGACAATCGGAATATCACTCAATTCCAGTCGCGTTTCATGGGAGACATTCAAAGCATAAATCATGAACCCTGAGTTTTCAATCGATAACTGTAAAAATCTCCATGGCTGACACTAGTGGAATCTTAGACCGCGAATCTACACTGTAAAAATCCCAATTTTCACCAAATTCAGGCCTAAACCTCACCACTCCATGGAAACAATCGACAATAGATCTATAACTGGACAACATGTCCATCCTCAAGATACAATCGAAAGTCTCTAATCTCCAAGGAAATCAAATTTGCCTCCAACACATTCTGATCAAATTTGATCACACAATCCACAACTACCTCACGGGACAACAACCTCACACCAACAGGAGTAGAAATAGATACAACATCACACAGTGTGGTAGCACTCAACTCACACTCACAACAAAACAATACAGCTAGTATAGCATCAAACACAAGCATCAGACTCCAACAACAGAATACAAAAACAAAGCACAGGGCATCCCCTGGCTAACTGTACTGATACATAAATATATGCTATACGCTACTGGGATACTCTAACCACCTCCTGGGGCACCTCCAGCTGGGTTAGCTCCACGACCAGCTGAATAACCTGGGAAACCTGAACGACAACAGGCAAACAAACAAACCAAGCCCCAGAAGGACATGGGGTCAAACCCCAGTACGGAGAGCAACTGAAACAGCTAAAGGAAGCATAAGATAAAATGCAGATGCTATGCATGAGACACCGGATAACAGCTGAAGGCTTCAACCGAAAAGGTATCCAAGGAAATCAAACATAGCTCCATAGAATCTGCAACACACGGTTGCCACGGGGTGTGTTCAAAGTGTGGTAAAGAGCCACTCGCCTTGACACTACACCCGAATACCAGATGCATCAAACAGCTCAACCAGCCGTTGCACAACTCATGAACTGTGGTAGTTAACCACTCGACGCATGAGGGCTAACAATACCAGCAGGGAGATGAGAGTGCGGTATCGCCTCTCGCCCTCGCATCCTGGTAAGAAACAACAGCACAATACAACGAGATACAAAGCAAGTGATCCGAAATGGAAGTGAATAAATGTGTGTAAGCACATAACAGCAAGTAGCTAGCATAACACAAATGCACAGGAAGCAATACACCACAATATTCATGGTAATCCCAACCAGAGATGCAAACCAGCTCTCACATTAAATCCCACGCTAATCCAAGCTGGATTTCAAGATCAAGATCTGTACCTTAATTATGTGCAACGATTACCACAACAAGGAGCCGGAGAAATATGGTTGAGACCTGCTCAACACCCAACACACAAAGCATAAATCTCACGGGGCACAAGCACAGAACTCACGGCTGGGAGTTACAACTCAAACCAGCGATCAATCATCCTAATAAACTCAATAGGAAGCTTAAATAAAGGCTAAGGCTAAGATCTCAACAGCAAATCGAAGTTCTACCTGCACACACAAACACACGGCCGGAGACAGTAACTTCGCGATCTCGCTCTAGCCAACTACAGCCTCCACGAAGGGTATAGGATGAAAGAGCGTCACGAGAGGAGTCCAACGCTACCTTGAACGTCCAAAAAGATGACCGGAAACGACGGAAATTCACCGGAGAAACTCACGATGAACAGTGTTCTAGGGTTCGAAGCGAAGAACAACAATCGGGAGAAAATATCGCTAAGTATGGAATCTGATAATCCAGTCGAAGACCAAGTATTCTAATATATATACACTTCACACCAGCTGACAGCAGCAAGAGCGGGTTCCACCGACAAAACCAGTCGACAACACTAAAAACACAACCAGCAGTTGCAAGACAAACCAACAGCTGAAACCCACAAACAACGCTAAGCAAAACGGCGTCGCATCAACTTAACCAAACGACGTCGCATAGTACACGTTATCCTTGCTGTCAACAGCTGATCAACCAAACCATCGACTGGATAAAACAACGTAATAGATCCCTTAACAGCAATTGTCTTACGCGACCAGCAGCTGATTCCCAAAAAACTGCGTTTCAACTAAATAAAACGGCGTCGTAAAGAACCCAACAGCTGATCACTACTAAAGGAAAACGCACCAACTGCTGAACAACAAAACGCGCTAACTATCCAACATCTGAAATCCACGTAAGTGCTACTGCTGATCCTGCCACGTCAGCATTGCTGCTGATATAATAGACGTTTCCAACAGATCTCTACTGTTCACTAGGTCAAAACGACGACGTTTGCACCCTATACAAAATCAACAGCTGCTCTCTAACGCGACATTACCAAACTGTCCAGAATTATCTCAAATGTGAAATCCGACCCAAAATTATATACAAACCTTCCAAATGAAATCTGAACATCCATAATTCCTTAAGAACCGATTAATCCAACAATTAATCTTATATTAATTTCATGTCTCACATTTCACCCCCACTAAAAAAGATTTCGTCCTCGAAATCAAACAACAATTCTGGAAACACAACACAGCAACAGAAAACCAAAACAGAGAATCGCCCAACACAAGACCAAGAGTTCAAGATAACTGAGCAAGCAACTAACAACAACTAGGAAATAAATACAACCAACAACTACCACTACTGGAAATCTAGCACAACAACTATTCAATCAGATGCGGCCACTCGCGCTGCATCTTTTCTTCCAACTCCCAAGTAGCTTCTTCCCTACCATGCTTGCTCCATTGCACCATCACCAACGGAATGGTTTTATTCCTCAATTGTTTCTCTTTTCTGCCAAGGATCTGCAAGGGATACTCCTGATAACTCAACGTTTGATCTAGCTTAACCTCGTCAGTTCTAAGCACATGAGACGGATCTGGCTCGTACTTCCTCAACATGGAAACATGAAAGACATCATGTAAAGAAGATAATCCCGGAGGAAACAACAACCGATACGCTAACGGCCCAATCCTCTCAACGATCTCATACGGTCCGACGTAACGAGGGGCTAACTTTCCCTTGTGTCCAAAGCGCATAACATTGCGAAACGGAGAAAATTTAAGGAATACCTGATCACCAACCTGAAACTCTAGAGGTCGACGCCTCTTATTTGCATAACTGGCTTGGCGATCCTGGGCAGCTTTCATCCGCTGTCAAATTAGATCCACATGATCCTTCATCTGGAAATGACGATAATAGCCAGCCAGACCCAAGAAACTGCGAATCTACGACACATTCCTGGGACGGTCCCAGTTCAAAACAGCATCAACCTTACTGGGATCCACAGAAATCCCCTCGGCTGAAATAACATGACCCAGAAATACAACGCGATCCAGCCAAAACTCGCACTTGGAGAATTTAGCATACAACTGCTGGTCTCTCAACGTCTGAAGGACAATTCTCAGGTGCTCCTTATGATCCAAAGGAGTCATATAATATACCAAGATGTCGTCAGAATGACGATCACTAAACTTATCAATAAATTCTCGGAAGACTCGGTTCATCAGATCCATAAAGACTGCAGGCACGTTGGTCAACCCTAAACGGCATAACCAAGTAACTAAAAGTGTCCGTACCTCGTACAAAAAGTAGTCTTTGCAACATCTTGATCGCTTACCATCAGCTGATGGTACCCTGAACGTAAGTCAATCATCGAATACACCGCAGAACCTTGCAGCTGATCAAACAGATCATCGATCCTGGGTAAATGGCACTTTTTATTAACAGTCTCTTTCTTCAGCTGGCGGAAATCAATGCACATCTGCATTGAGCCATCCTTCTTCTTCACAAACAAAATGGGCGCTCCCCACGGCGACATGCTAGGTCTGATGAAACCTTTCTCCAGCAAATCGTCCAACTGCACCTTGAGTTCTCTCAACTCCACAGGCGCCAAACGATACGGGGCACGAGAAATCGGAGCTGTGCCAAGCACCAGCTCAATGCTGAAGTCAATCTCCATCCTCGGAGGAAAACCAGGAATCTCCTCCGGAAACACATCGAGAAAATGTCGCACCACGAGAACGTCGCTAAGCTACACACGAGAAGAAGAAGACGCATCCAAAGCGTAGATCATGAAACCAGCATTCCCTAAGGAAAACAAACTGAACATCTCCATTGCTGAGACTAACGGGATCTTCGATCGAGAATCCTAGCCGTAGAAGTCCCACTTCTCGCCAGACAAAGGCCTAAAACGAACAATCCCATGTAAACAATCCACGGAAGCCCTATAGTTGGACAACACGTCCATCCCAACGATGCAATCGAAATACCACAACAACAGACGGATCAAATTCCATCCAAAGCGTAGATCATGAAACCAGCATTCCCTAAGGAAAACAAACTGAACATCTCCATTGCTGAGACTAACGGGATCTTCGATCGAGAATCCTAGCCGTAGAAGTCCCACTTCTCGCCAGACAAAGGCCTAAAACGAACAATCCCATGTAAACAATCCACGGAAGCCCTATAGTTGGACAACACGTCCATCCCAACGATGCAATCGAAATACCACAACAACAGACGGATCAAATTCACCACCAACACATGCTCCCCAATCTCAAAACGCCATCTAACAAAACCTCCTGGGAAAACAGGCTCACACCGCCAGGGGTAGAAACAGAATCAACATCGCGCAAAGGAATGGTACACAGACCATGTTCAATAACAAAAGAATCAGAACACACGCACAGGAAAATCGAAAACAAGACATGTACCTGTGATCACCCTGCTCGGCGTCTCCTCTGCCTGCTCCCTAGTAATGACGTTGGCCTGAGCATGCTGAGGTCTAGAATAGAACGACTGAGACGACTGTCCGAATGGCGACGGACCAGGCTGCTGGAATGGCCTGAACTGAGTCTCACCAATCCTGGGCTGCTGAAACGGAGGGGAACGACCCCTAGACTGTCCTCCACGACCCTGAGGCGGGGTTGCGGCTTGCTGCGATCCAGCTGACGGACACACCCTAGCAAAATGCCCATACTGACCACAGAGATTGCAGGAGCACTGCACACTGACACACTGGGTAGAAGATTGCTTGCCACCACAATAACCACAGAACTCAGCTCGAGAACCACTGCTACTCGATCTACCTGAACCAGACGATCCAGAACCAGACTTCTTCTTGAACTGTTGACCATGGGGTCGAAACCTCTAACGGCCAGACTGCTGAGACACCTGCCGCTGCTGCTGCTGCTGGGGCTGATGGGCTGACTGAGAAGCCTGAGAGGACTGTGCTCCCTGACCAGCAGGACGACCACCCTGCGCTACCTGCTGCCTACGAGCACGACGACTCCTCAAACCCTCCTCAATATCAATAGCACTATCAACTGCTTCAGCATAGGTCTTGGGTTTTCTTGTCAGCACCATCTGATACAGTTCCTCGTTTAAAACCTCTAAAAATCTGGTCTCTTGGCCCTCTCCTGGCCAGAAACATGCGGAACGTACGCCAACAAAGAGGAAAACATCCTAGCATACTCTCGAACAGAAATCGATCCCTGCTCCAGATGATCAAACTCCCGCTCACGGGCGTTCACGTAAGACTCAGGAACATACTCCTGCCTAAAAGTCTCGCAAAAGCTGTCCCAAGTAATCCCAACGCCGGTCTCCAACAAAGTACTAGAAGCACCTCACCACCAGCGCTCTGCACCCTTTCTAAGCTGAAGGGTCACCAAGCTCAACCGAAGGACGTCGTAATGCTGGACACGATCGAATAGACCAGTGATGTTCCGAAGCCATGAATCTGCATCCTCGCTCGAATCGTCGCCATTGATAACCTGAGGGTTCATCCTCTGAAACCTCGCTATCACAACATCCATCCTCTCTACAGGGGTCGGCAAAACCTTAACCTCCTCCTCTTCATCATGGCTACTATGAGTACGACTAGGAGCACTACGCCGATCTTCATTCTGCCCTTCTGACTCTTGAAACTTCCCCCTACCTCTAGCTCTATGTCTAGGCGGCATCTAAGAAGGCACTAAACAGGATAAAGCAACAGAGAACAGATACAACATAGATAACACAACAATATGCAGCACATAATCACATAGGTCAAGCACATGCAACACAAGACACTGTGCCTAGACTCAAGTGTGATCAAATAAATCGAGCTTTTCCCAGATTAAGCTCTGATACAAAAAATATCAGGCATCGTGCTCACAACAGAGTAAAATCACTCAAAACACAAGCGGAAGCTACTAAAAAGCGGGTAAAATTTTTGCTTTTGGCCTGACGGTTTAAAACAATATAATTTTAAATACGAAAATATTCAAAGTAATCCCAGTTTACAAAATCAACAAAGGCTACAAGCCCACGACACACAGCACAGAAAATGGCATCTAACAAGAACTTGGCAACAACCACAATTGCGTACAACATAATAAAACAAGAGCACAGGGCATCTCCTGGATAACTGTATTGATACATAAATATATGCTATACGCTACTGGGATACTCTAACCACCTCCTGGGGCACCTCCAGCTGGGTTAGCTCCACGACCAGCTGAATAACCTGCGAAACCTGAACGACAACAGGCAAACAAACAAACCAAGCCCCAGAGGGACATGGGGTCAAACCCCAGTATGGAGAGCAACTGAAACAGCTAAAGAAAAGCATAAGATAAAATGCAGATGCTATGCATGAGACACCAGATAACAGCTGAAGGCTTCAATCGAAAAGGGAGCCAAGGAACTCAAGCTCCATAGATTCTGCAACACACGGTGGCCACGGGGTGTGTTCAAAGTGTGGTAATGAGACACTCGCCTTGAAACTACACCCGAATACCAGATGCATCAAACAGCTCAACCTGCCGTTGCACAACTCATGAACTGTGGTAGTTAACCACTCGACGCATGAGGGCTAACAATCCCAGCAGGAGATGAGAGTGTGGTATCGCCGCTCGCCCTCGCATCCCGGTAAGAAACAACAGCACAATACAACGAGATACAAAGAAAGAGATCCGAAATGCAAATGAATAAATGCGTGTATGCACATAACAGCAAGTAGCTAGCATAAAACAAATGCACAGCAAGCAATACACCACAATATTCACGGTAATCCCAACCAGAGATGCAAACCAGCTCTCACATTAAATCCCATGGTAATCCAAGCTGGATTTCAAGCTCAAGATCCGTACCTTAATTCTGTGCAACGATTACCACAACAAGGAGCCCGAGAAATCTGGTTGAGACCTGCTCAACATCCAACACACAAAGCATAAATCTCACGGGGCATAGGCACAGAACTCACGGCTTGGAGTTACACTCAAACCAGCGATCAATCATCCTAATAAACTCAACAAGAAGCTTAAATAAAGGCTAAGGCTAAGATCTCAACAGCAAATCGAAGTTCTACCTGCACGCACAAACACATGACCGAAGACAGTAACTTTGCGATCTCGCTCTAGCCAACTACAGCCTCCACGAAGGGTATAGGATGAAAGAGCTTCACGAGAGGAGTCCAACGCTACCTTGAACGTCCAAAAAGATGACTGGAAACGACAGAAATTCGCCAGAGAAACTCATGGTGAACAGTGTTCTAGGGTTCGAAGCGAAGAAAAACAATCGGGAGAAAATATCGCTAAGTATGGAATTTGATAATCTAGTCGAAGACCAAGTCTTCTAATATATACACTTCACACCAGCTGACAGCAGCAAGAGCGGGTTCCACCGACAAAACCAGTCGACAACACTAAAAACACAACCAGCAGTCGCAAGACAAACCAACAGCTGAAACCCACAAACAACGCTAAGAAAAACGGCGTCGCATCAACTTAACCAAACGGCGTCGCATAGTACACGTCATCCTTGCTACAGCTGATCAACCAAACCATCGGCTGGATAACACAACGCAACAGATCCCTTAACAGCAATTGTCTTACGCGACCAGCAGCTGATTCCCAAAATGCTGCGTTTCAACTAAATAAAACGGCGTCGTAAAGAACCCAACAGCTGATCACTACTAAAGGAGAACGCACCAACTGCTGAACAACAAAACGCGCTAACTATCCAACATCTGAAATTCACGTAAGCGCTACCGCTGATCCTGCCACGTCAGCATTGCTGCTGATATAATAGACGCTTTCAACAGATCTATACTGTTCACTAGGTCAAAACGACGACGTTTGCAGCTTATACAAAACCAACAGCTGGTCTCTAACGCGAAAATTACCAAACTGTCCAGAATTATCTCAAATGTGAAATCCGACCCAAAATTATATACAAACCTTCCAAATGAAATCTGAACATCCATAATTCCTTAAGAACCGATTCATCCAACAATTAATCTTATATTAATTTCAGGTCTCACACATACACAAACAGATCAGATATAAAGGAGGGTGATGCTCTAGTATCAAACAAAACTCGGGCAGGAAAATCAAAGATAGAGAAAGTACCTGCGAAAACTCCCCCAGGCATATCATCAGCTTGCTCACGAGTCATGGCATTCACCAGAGCTTGCTGAGGTCCCAAAAACTGAGGTCTAGAAGGTCCTCCAAACATAGACGCTTCATGATGTTGAAATCCGGATTTCTGGGGGGGGCAGGAGGTTGCGACCTCTCCGAAGAACCACCAGTCGAAACCTTGCTGCGACAGATTAGAGGGCTGCCCCTCATCGAAGGACACACCTTAGCAAAATGTCCAGGCTGCCCGCACTTATGGCAAATACCTTGCACTCCATGGCACTGAGAAGTCAAATGCTTACATCCGCACTGACTACATGTCACTTCTCCAGAACCACTACCACCAAAGCTGACTGAACCAGACAAACTGGAATTCTGCCGTCTCTTGAACTGCTTCCCTCCAGGCTTGAACCTCTAGCGATTAGACTGTTGAGACGTCCGAGGAGGCTGAAATGCATACATCCCTTCAGGAACAGGATGGAAAACTCGTCCAGCTATTGGCTGAACCTGCGTCTGTGCATCCAAAATACTCTCCACAATGTCAACCACCCTATACACGGCATCAGCATAAATCGACGGAGAACCATCCAACACCAACTGAAACAAATCTGGCCTCAAAACTTTCAAGAACTTGTTTCACTTCGTCCTCTCCTGGTTCGCAACATGAGGGACATACGCAAGGAGTGAGGAAAAATGCGTAGCATACTCTGCTACCTTCAGATTTCCTTGCTTCAGATTATCAAACTCCCTCTCTCGGTTGTTGAAATAAGACTGTGGGGTATAATACCGACGAAACGCCACACAGAAGCTCTCCCAAGTGACCAAGACTCCGATCTCTTGCATGACTCTGGAAATACCCTTCCACCAGCATTGAGCATGCTCCCTCAATTGAAGAACAGCCAACTTCAGTCTCTTCTCCTCAGAAGACTTCACAGTATCGAACAACTCCTCCATGTGTTCCAACCAGCCTTCAGCCATCAAACCACCCTCGGTGCCAGTAAACGTAGGGGGATTCATCCTCTGGAACCTAGAAAACACTAGTTCCATCTCACCAATCTGTCTAGTTACATCTTCCACCCCAGCCTCTGTCTGTCCAGCTCGATGACACAAAGGCACAATCAGTTGAGCAACATCCTCATCACTCTTCGAGGCTCTAGACTCTCCTACTACCTGCCTCACAACTCTACCTCTTCTCTCGGTGGCATCTAACCAAGACTCAGAAGGTAAACACATAGGAAGATAAAGAAAATCAGATAAATCACAAAGTTAATCATTAACAAAAATCCAAACTCTGTGCCTAGACTCAAGTGTGATAGAAAATAATCTATCTTATCCTAGTTTAAGCTCTGATACCAAAATATTAGGCCTGGTGCTCAAATCAGAGGTTAATTACTCAATTAACACATAATGCGGAAGCTAAAAATTTTCTTTTGCGGCCTAAACTGAAAATAAAATTAAAAATACAACCATACTAAAAGTATGAATTTTAACTCAAAAATCCACACATCAACAATAGTATCAAAAATGTATACAAGTAGCTCAACCGATACAATTCTTAATACATGTTTTCACGTAGGGCATTCCCTGGTAAACTATATCAGTACGTATACATAGCTGGGACTCAAAATGGGGCTCTACCAGGCGACGCACCACTCGGTCCACCTAGATTACCTGAAGAACCTGCAAAGGCCAAACACAAGACCCAAACAGCCCCAAAAAGGGAAATAAAATGAGGTCAAACCTTAGTATTAAGAGCACTCAAATAACAGCAATCAGACAAGGCATGCAATATCTCAAGTCGTGCAATGCATGAAAGGTACCAAGAATCATCGGTAATTAAGACACAATGAATCAGCTGGGCAAAATCTCAATAATTCAACATAATCTAAATCATAACGACTCAGCTGGTAATCACGACTCAGTGAATGCATTGAATTCTCAGGCACGACGACTCAGCCGGCCAATCACGACACAGTGACTAATCGGTTCTCAAAGGAATAGGCTCAATATGTTATGCATGAAAGCAAGACAGAATCAGCTCATAAACAATGCATAATAATCAAACATAAGCAAACCAGATAGTCATTCAAAACAGCAAGGCTAAGCAAACTCATCTTTTAGCCAGCATGCATACACATCAATCAATTCACGCTGGAAATATTCTCATGCTTATGTCAAAGCTGTTAAAATAAGTTCAATCCGTTCCATTCGCAGATCTTGGCAAAATAACTCAGCTCAACTCACAGCAGATCACACCCTACCAGCTCTGCCCAAGTCTCGACTGAAAATCAAGGCAAAAACCACAAGAAAGAATCTAATCTGCCAAGATAGCTAAGAAAATCAGCTCACTCAATGTTACACAGATTACGGCCTAAAGCCTCGAAGCTCAAACTCAAGGTTACACAGATTACAGCCTAAAGCCTCGAAGCTCAAATCAACTACGTCTACTAAACAGAGCACTACTCAGCTTGAAGATAAACGCTAGGAACAGAAACTACAGCTAGCAGAACATGGTGGTTACCTGAACAAGAGCTCAAATCTGCCGAAAAATCTCAAGAACCAACTCATGCAGTTCCTTAGCTATTATTTCTATCTTGCCTCCTTTCGACTCCAAATCGGTACAAGAACGTTGGCCTCAAAGTGGGGTTTCCAACGAATGAACACTCACTCAAATCTGACCAGCCAATCTCCGGCTGTGAGGACTAGAATTTTCTAAGTACGATTTATAGCTAATTAGATTTGGTTTGGAATTAGCTAATTGAGTTTTAGAGTATTGGGTTTCCAGATTTGAGGATTTGGTGATTTTTCAGAATTTCAGTTTTGAGCGGGATCTGGATGTTCAGATGTGTCCTGGTGTGTTTGCGTGAGTTGTCGCAAGCAGGGAGCAAAACACTGTCGTTCAGGTGCTAAGAAGATATGGTGTTGCTAGAGAGAATGCGACATCGTATTGCCTATTCAGACTTGGCGCTAGTGAGTGAGATCTGTTTAGCGGGCGTGAGCTTCTACTCGAGGAAGTCAACGATGGTCAACGATGCTCAGATTTGAGTAAGCACAATCAGTTATGAGCGCTGGAACATAATACAGATGTAATCAAGATCTGAGGAGCGTTGGCGGGATCTGTTGAGAGAGCGGACTCCGATGCTATGTCGTTTTGATAAGTAAGAGCATTTTCAGATTCGAGAGGCTTCTGCCTTATAATGAAAGCTGATCAGTACCAAGATCTGAGTTGGGGAGAGATCTGAATTAGTCGATGATGACTTCTACTGTAGTTCAGACCTGGGGATTTAAATGTAAGTGTCGATCAACACTTATAATATTTTCGAACCTTATGTTCCTTATCTTCATCCTCGATAACCCTCGATAGTTACTATTCACCCGAACCCTATTTACATCGATTGCCATCGTTTTTAGCCTCCGTTTGGAGCAAGATTGTCAGGCCTCGTGCTCACAACAAAGTAAAATCACACAAACACAAGAGGAAGCTACTAAAAAACGGGTAAAATTTTTTGCTTTTGGCCTGACGGTTTAAAACGATATAATTTACTACAATACTTAAAGTAATCCCAGTTTACGAAATCAATTAACAAAGGCTACAAGCCCAGGACAACAGTACAACATAAACATGTATCAGATACCTGGTAACAACCACAACCGAGTACCACAAATACAACAAGAGCACAGGGCATCCCCTGCTAACTGTACTGATACATAAATATATGCTATACGCTACTGGGATACTCTAACCACCTCTGGGGCACCTCTAGCTGGGTCAGCTCCACGACCAGCTGGATAACCTGAACAACAAAACAGGCAAGGAACACAAACCAAGCCCCAGAGGGACATGAGGTCAAACTCCAGTTCGGAGAGCAACTATAAAACAGCAGTAAACAGCAAGAATAAAATGCAGATTCTATGCATGAGACACAGAACAACCTCTGAAGGCTACAACCGAAGAGGATCCAAGGAACTCAATGCACAGCTCAATGGAATCTGCAACAAACAGTGGCCACGGGGTGTGTTCAAAGTGTGGTAATGAGCCACTCGCCTTGAC
>KV001359.1:18665-32838 GCA_001598015.1 Dorcoceras hygrometricum | reverse complement strand
CAACACACCCTGCCGTTGCCTCGCCCATGAACTGTGTTAGTTAACCACTCAGCGCATGGTGGCTAACAGATCTCAGCAGGGAGCTGAGAGTGCGGTATTGCCGCTCGCCCTCGCATCCTGGTAAGAAACAACATCAATATACAAGATACGAAGCTGCAAGATACAATACACGAGGGATCTGAAACAATGCGTGAATAATGCGTGTATGCACATCAATAAAACAGCTAGCATAAACACAAATGCTCAGCAAGTAATACACAGCCATGTTCATCGAAACATCACAGCAGCTTCACATAATATCTCACGCAACTTCCCAGCTATCACAAGCTCAAGATCCGTACCTTATACTCTCTGTGCAACAATTACTACAATCAAAGGTCCCCATAAATCTGAATTCCAACCTGTCGAAGCACACAGGGCATAAATCACAGGGACGCTAATACACAAAAAGCACGCTGGGAGTTACACACACTCAACCAGCTATCATCCTACACAACAACTCAACAGGAAGCTCAATTCTAGGCTAGGAACAAGATCTCATCGAATTAACGAAGTTCTACCTGAACTACGAAATGCACGAGCTAAACCAGCAACTTCGTGCTTCTGCTCCAGCCAAAACAGCCTCCAAAAAGGGTATAGGATGAAAAAGCTTTTTGAGAGGAGTCCAACGCTACCTCGAACACCCAAAACAGCGGTCGGGAACAACGGGAAATCGCCGGAGAAACTCACGGTGAACAGTACTAGGATTCGAAGAACAGAGGTCGACAATCGAGAGAATATTTCGCTAAGTATGGGATCTGGTGATTTAAATCGAAGACCAAGGCTTCCTTAAATACACGCTTAAAAGCTGGTTAAGAAGTCCACCGATAGAACCAGACGACGCATAACAACCCAACGACTGGTCGCTGCTTCGAAAGCCATGTTGGGGAACCGTGGCGGATCCGGATCCCGTCTCCTGGCGAGGCAGCGGAAGAATAAAATTAGGCCGGGAAACGTTCAATACAATTTCAATTTCTACTGAAAACTATGAACCATTCATAGGGCGTTTAGTCAGTTACCTTGCTGGCGACTTGCGCCTGGCTCCAACCGGAATTACAAGAAGACCGGCTCTTCACTGTAGGCGGCTGTAGATTCATCAATCAGGTCCACGACCGAAAGGGAGACTCCTTCGTCAGCCTGTACTAGAAGGCCTGACGAGATCAGCACGGACGGATTCTCCTCGAAAGACTGATCGGAGCAAGTCCGATCAATCAACGGCGGCGGCGGCGGCGGCGGCGTGGAGGCCGACGGCGGCGGCGGCTAGTGAGGAGGGGGAGAGGGGGCGGTGTGCTTTAGGGTTAGGGTGTAGTTACAATGATCAAAACCCTAATCACACATTAGTATATATTAAATATACTTGGGCTTGAACCGGCCCATTGGACTTGGGTCAGCCCCAAGTCCATATGTGAACATTCGGTTCGTTTAATTCATTGCGGTTTCATTATAACTCCGATCGACGATCAGATTGAACCGATCGGCTCAGTTTCCAAAAATGAATGTTATGTTTTGAAAAACCATTTTTCAGAACCCCAGTGCAAAATGACCGTTTTGCCCCTCAACAGCGGAAATCATGATTTGACCCCTGTTGACTTTAGGAAGTCGCACTCCCTAGAATCCTCCTCCTATGCTCAACGCATTGAGCTCAGTATCCATGCAGGAATCTCGAATCCAGTACTTGTGTGACCCTCAATGGTTCAGGGATACAGCTAGCCGTGGGCCCACAACCATTGTGGCTCCGGAATCACAATTCCGGACTTGCCCATCGGATCATGGTAATAGCGTCTAGCAACATCGCCCGATGATCCCCTAGGTATCACTGATAGTGCCTGCAAGAACCAGTGGTCGTGGTTAGCGTACAGTACGGTCCTTTCAATCCATATATCCCGATCAGATCAACGACCATTGGTAAATCGAGAGTCGTTATAGATCCGATAGCTATGCATACATCTTGGAGATCGAATAGTGACATCGCGAGTGTAACTAGGTAAACCCATTTACCTAAAATATTTCTAGTACTCTGGCCAGAGATTTATACACTATTATCCCCTCAGATAGCATTGGATATCCACGCATGTCTGCGAGCGGTGAATCCTCGACAACGATGCATCGACTCCTACATGCATCGGGGTCTCACCCAATCCCGCCGCCTAATGACCCCAAGTGAGTCGGCAAACGGGTCAAAGTGAGACGCCTATCATGTAGAGTATCAATGACGTTTTGAGTCATGAGGACTAATCAGTACAACCAAGACCTCGGACTTATCCACTCGACAAATGGTAACCACTTGGAAAGTGCGAACGAGGGCAGTTCGATAGATCACCAGGTCACTATCTATCTGCATGCTCAAACATCATAATGTTCCCTACCAATGAAACATGGTACTTCGCATCGCAGATACTAGTCTCGAGCTCGGGCGGCCTTATCCTCATTTTGACGGCCCAATCGACTAGGAACGTGTTCAGAATACACAGTGACTATTAGATGTGTTTCATGATAGCCGTCATACCCACTATCACATCTAACATACACTATAGTGCCTTCTAGGTCTTTACTCAACGCAATTGTTAATCATCATACAACACAATGAAAGTAAAGAACGCCATAAATAAATGCAAATATTATATATAAAGATTGTCATATACAAGAGTATATAAACCCACACGCCACAAGTTGGCTAGTTGGGCATCTACTCTAAAAAGCCAACGACTGGTCCTCAAATCCAAAAGCTGGATTGTCTAACACCCAAAAGCTGGTACCAGACGTTGCATCAAAACGCTGCGTTCCAACTTACGGAAACGACGTCGCACAGACCCAACATCTGGTCGCTAACCCCTCTTCTGGATTCCTTAACGCTAACCAAAAACGACGACGCACAACCTATGTCATCCAGACGCTAGCTCTCGTGCAAAATAACCAGACGCAAGCTACAGTAGAGTTGACCATCTTTGACATCTGCTCTCAGCTGAACAACCAGACGACACACATGCGAACAATTCTCTCGCAGCTGGTACCAGATGCAACACTCAAAACGGCGTCGCACCAACTTATCAAAACGCTACCGTTTTGGTCTCAACAAACAAGATAAAGCAGCGGCTGGATACAAACACGCTACCAGACTTCACTTAACACAATGCATCCAGACTTCATAAAACGACGGCGTATCGAAATCTCGCGCTACCAATTAAACGTTGCGACTGGATTTCACCACCGACCAGCTCTCACCACAAAACCAGATCTCACAACCAGATCTCTACTCAAAAATACGAAAACTTCCAGAATTGCTTAAAATGTGAAATCTGACCCGAAAATACCAATCAAACTTCCCAAACAGAGATCTGAACCACCAGAAATCTCTAAAATCTGATTAATCCAACAATTAATCTTAATTAACTTTTCAGGTCTCACATTTCTCCCCCACTAAAAAGGATTTCGTCCTCAAAATCGGACAACAATTCTGAAAGTTCAACACAGCAACAAGAAACCAAAACAGAAATCTGCCTAACACAAGGCCAAGAGTTCAAGATAACTGAGCAAACAATTAACAATAACTAGGGAAGAAATAAAACCAAAAGCTACAAATTACTGGAAATTTAGCTCAACAGCTACTCAAACAGATGCGGCCACTCGCGCTGCATCTTTTCTTCCAGCTCCCAAGTAGCTTCTTCCCTGCCATGTTTGCTCCATTGTACCATCACCAACGGAATGGTCTTATTCCTCAACTGTTTCTCTTTTCTGCCAAGGATCTGCAAGGGATATTCTTGATAACTCAATGTCTGGTCTAGCTCAACCTCGTCAGTCCTAAGCACATGAGACGGATCTGGCTCATACTTCCTCAACATAGAAACATGGAAAACGTCATGAAGAGAAGACAACTCTGGCTGCAACAACAGCCGATATGCTAAAGGGCCAATCCTCTCAACTATCTCATATGGTCCGACGTAACGAGGGGCTAACTTTCCCTTGCGTCCAAAGCGCATAACACTACGAAACGGAGAAACTTTGAGAAAAACATGATCACCAACCTGAAACTCTAGAGGTCGACGCCTCTTATTTGCATAACTGGCTTGGCGATCCTGGGCATCTTTCATCCGCTGTCAAATAAGATCCACATGATCTTTCATTTGCTGCACAAAGTCAGGGGCAGATAGCTGCTTCTCCCCCACTTCTTCCCAACATACCGGTGATTTGCACTTCCGACCATACAAGGCCTCAAACGGCGCCATACCAATCGTCACTTGGTAGCTGTTATTGTACAAAAATTCAATCAAAGACAACGCGTCCTGCCAGCTACCACCAAAATCCAACACGACAGCTCGCAACATATCCTCCAACGTCTGGATAGTTCTCTCAGATTGACCATCTGTCTGGGGGCGATACGCTGTGCTCATATCCAATCTGGTACCCAAAGCTGTTTGCAAACTCTTCCAAAACCTGGAAGTAAACCTCGGATCTCTGTCGGAAACGATCGAAACGGGCACACCGTGCAATCTCACCACGAAATCAACGTACAGCTTCACCATTTTCTTTAGAGAAAAGGTCATTCCATAGGGAATAAAATGTGCAGACTTGACAAACGGTCGATAACCATCCAAATAGCATCGCATCCTCTGCTGGTACGAGGCAGATGCGTTATGAAATCCATCACTATGTGCTCCCAATTCCATTGGGGCACTTCCAAACTCTGCAACAGACCACCGGGTCTCATCCTTTCGGCCTTTACCATCTGACAGTTCAAACAACGAGCAACGAATCCAGCAACATCGCTCTTCAGGCCAGCCCACCAGAAGTGCGGCTTCAACCATGGTACATCTTCCGTGCACCAGGATGAACACTATGTCTGCTGCAATGCGCTTCCCGAAGGATCTCCTCCTTCAAAACAATGAGGTTAGGCACAACCATCCTACCACGAAACCTCAAGCAACCATCGGAAGAAACAGAATAATCTTAAAGTTCTCCGGCCCTGACCTTCAACTTCAACTCGTGGATGGAAGGATCAGTCCTTTGAGCTGCTCGAATACTCGAAACAATCTGTGGCTCAGCTTGGAAAGAATAAACCACAACACAATCCTCAGCCGGGTAGAATCTCCAACCAGTAGTGTTAAGATTCTCTTGATCCTTAGAGATATACAATGAAGCAAGCATCTCACTAGCCTTCCTGCTCAAAGCATCGGCCACTACGTTCGATTTCCCAGGCTGATACTTGATTTCACAATCAAATTCCTTTAGCAGCTCCATCCAACGACGTTGTCTCATGTTCAAGTCAGGCTGCGAAAACAGATACTGCAAACTCTTGTGGTCCGAGTACACCACAAACTGCTCGCCATACAGGTAGTGACGCCAGATCTTCAATGCAAAAACAACGACTGCTAGCTCAAATCATGGACTGGATAACGAGTCTCGTGCGGTTTCAACTGCCGCGAGGCATACACAATGACTCGACCATTTTGCATCAACACACATCCCAGCCCATTGAGCGAAGCGTCAGAACAAACAACGAAACCACCTGAACCGGACGGCAGAGCTAACACAGGTGCAGTAGTCAACTTTTCCTTGAGCAGTTGAAAAGCATTCTCGCATGCTCATTCCATACAAACCTCTTGTCCTTCTGCGTCAGTTGAGTCATCGGCTTTGTTATGCTAGAAATCCTTCGATAAAACGACGGTAATAGCCAGCCAGACCCAAGAAACTGTGAATCTAGGAAACATTCCTGGGACGCTCCCAGTTCAGAACAGCATCCACCTTACTGGGATCCACCAAAATCCCCTCGGCTGAAATCACATGTCCCAAGAATACGACGCGATCCAACCATAACTCGCACTTGGAGAACTTAGCATACAACTGCTGGTCTCTCAGCGTCTGAAGGACAATCCGCAAATGCTCCTTATGCTCCAAAGGAGTATTTGAGTACAACAAGATGTCGTCAATGAAAAAAATCACAAACTGATCCATGAACTCTCTAAAAACTCGGTTCATCAGATCCATGAAGACTGCAGGCGCGTTGGTCAAACCAAACGGCATCAGAAACTCGAAATGCCCGTATCGGGTACGAAAAGCAGTCTTCACGACATCCTGATCTCTCCCTCTCAGCTGATGATACCCTGAATGAAGATCAATCTTCGAGTACACCGCAGAACCTTGCAGTTGATCAAACAGATCATCGATCATGGGTAGAGGGTACTTGTTCTTGAGTGTCTCTTTGTTCAACTGGCGGAAATCAATGCACATCCGCATTGAGCCATCCTTCTTCTTCACAAACAAGATAGGCGCTCCCCACGGTGACATACTAGGTCGGATAAAAACTTTCTCCAGCAAATCATCTAATTGCACCTTGAGTTCTCTCAACTCCACAGGCGCCAAACGATACGGGGCACGAGAAATCAGAGCAGTGCCAGGCACCAGCTCTATGCTGAAGTCTATCTCCCGCCTCGGAGGAAAACTAGGAATCTCCTTCGGAAACACATTGGGAAAGTGTCGCACCACGGGAACTGTTGGAGTGCAATAATTGCCCCTGCTAGGTAGAGCGATCGAAACGTGGCGCTTGTGTTGCTATACGGTTTAAAAGATTGGAGTTGCACCGTTACCACCAGCTATAGATTTTGGTAAAGCTGCAGGCGCTCGGTCCTACAATTGGTATCAGAGCCAAGGTCACGGGTTTGATTCCCATTGATTGCAAGGAGTGAAATTATTGGGAGGGGGATTGTTGGAGTGCGATAATTGCCCCTGCTAGGTAGAGCGATCGAAACGTGGCGCTTGTGTTGCTATACGGTTTAAAATATTGGAGTTGCACCGTTACCACCAGCTATAGCTTTTGGAAAAGCGGCAGGCGCTCGGTCCTACAGGAACGTCACTGAGCTACACGCGAGAAGAAGAAGACTCATCCAAAGCGTAGATCAAGAAACCAGCATTCCCTAAGGACAACAAGCTGAACATCTCCATCGCTAAGACCAACGGGATCTTCGATCGAGAATCCTGGCCGTAGAAGTCCCACTTCCCGCCAGACATAGGCCTAAAGCGCACAATCCCATGGAAACAGTCCATAGAGGCCCTATAGTTGGACAGCACATCCATCCCAACTATGCAATCGAAATCCCACAACATCAAACGAATCAAACTCGCCACCAACACATGCTCACCAAACCGCAACACGCCATCTAGCAAAACCTCCTGGGAGAACAAGCTCACACCGCCAGGGTAGAAACAGAAACAACATCGCGCAAAGGAATGGTGCACATACCATGCTCAACAACAAACGAATCAGAAATGAATGAATGCGATGCACCGGTGTCAAACAACACACGCACAGGAAAGTCAAAAACAAGGCAAGTACCTACGATCACCCGACTCGGCATCTCCTCGGCCTGCTCCCTGTGATGGCGTTGACCTAAGCATGCTGGGGTCCAGAGTAGAAAGGCTGAGACGACTGTCCGAACCGTGACGGACCAGGCTACAGAAATGGCCTAAACCGAGTCTCACCCAACCGGGGCTGCTGAAACTGAGGGGAACGACCCCTAGACTGACCTCCACGACCCTGAGGCTGGGCCGCGGTCTGCTGTGATCCAGCTGACGGACACACTCTAGCGAAATGCCCGTACTGACCACAAATGTTGCAGGAACCCTGAACACCAACACACTACGTATGTAATGCCCAGAATCATTAAGAAGTGGATTAGTGGAGTAATTTCGACATTCAAGAATTTGATGAAGCTTGATTATGAGCTCGGATTTCTTCTGGAAGTGTTGGGTGATTCATGAACTGAAGATCGTTAAATCACGCTAAGTGTAAGAACCAGACGCAGTAACCAGACGAAGCGATTTGATAAAATCAGCAGCAGGTTACTGTAGCTCGCGACTGGTGGAATTTTGAAATTCAGTTGAAGCATTAGTGTTGATTTCAGCTAGAAGAGAACGTGCGAATACAAGAGTTAATGAGAGAGCGCCACGTGTTAGTTACTGTTACGCACGAAAAATCAGCAGCAAGAGTTTCTTACGCGTCTGCTGGGTTTGATAGTGTATCGGCTGGATGACGTAGATGCGACGTCGTCGTTTTGATATTAAACGCAAACCAGTCGAGGGGAAAATAATTCCAGTTGAGAGAATATACGACAGCGTTTTGACTTGTGACTATGAGCCTCGATACGATGTCGTTTAGCAACCAGATGAGGAATGTGAAATCAGTCGAGAGATTTTGGTATCTGCTGGTATCCAGTCGAGGGAAAGATGCGACATCGTTTTGATTATAAACAGGAAGTGTTGATACGATGCCGTTTCGACTAATGTTGCGAAATCAGCTGTTAGAAGAGAAGTGCGACCAGCTACTGGTTTCTTTGAATAAAGAGGTAGTACCAGCTGAGGATACGTAACGACATCGTTGGAATTAGTTACAACGACATCGTTTGAGTTTTGAAATGTTGCGACTGGATATATGTTGCGACTGGATTTATGTTGCGACTGGATTCCTGTTGTTGCGACTGGTTATTACAACAGCTAATTCTTGCGTCTGCTGAAGAACAACGATATTCGAACAGCGACTGAGGACGATGAACAGCAGTTGAAGAATCTGTTTATCGTTATCCATCTTCGAAGCGGTGGGAGTATATCTTGTTTGACTACTCAGCATGACACGTGGAACTCGAATTGAATACGTTGGAAATGCTGTAGGAAATACAGAGATCATCGTCTATAAATAAGCGTGAATTTGAAATACTGAGAACAGATTGATTTCAGCTATCGACCTTTGCTCTTGCGAGTATCTCCGGAAGTGAGGAACAGAGCTTAAGAACACTGATTGAAGCATTTGAAAACAGAGGAACAAAGGTATAATCTGACAGAAGAGTCAGGAACTAGATTACTCGAGAATGATAGTTCTTGAGTATTCCGCTGAAATCACATACATATTTGATTACTGTTCTTGATGTAGAACTGTTCTTGAGTGTGTGTCGATCCATCACAGGTAGTGGATCTTTTATATTTGCATGAGTTTGCATATTGAAGAGAATTGAATTGATTCTAATGCCCAGGACTGAGTTGGCCTGATTTTCGAAGCCGGAGATGGTTTCGATAGATGAATATTCATGTCAAGATCGGATACGAATCTTGATGGCGTCGAACTGATATAGAATCAATTCTGAGATTGAAGAGGAGAACTAGAATCATTTCATGTCATTGCATTTATTTATAGTTGATACACTGTTATGCATTTTATTGTTATTATGCGTACCTGCTGATTATATTGAGATGTTTCTCACCGGAGTTTATCCGGCTGTTGTTTTGTTTTGTATGTGTGCATGACAACAGGAAGAAAGAACTAGTGGGGAGCAACCACGGGTAGTGAGAAATAACTACCTAGACGTCTGATCAGCAGCAGGAAAATGAAACAGCAGCTGATAGTCTAGAGATTTGGATAATTGGTCATAGGTTGCTCAAGTCTGGTTTTGTATAGAAGATATAAGCGTGTACTAGTTAAGTTAGCTTGTAATCGTTGTAAACTTTGAAGTTTTGTATAAAGGAATCATGTTTATGCTACCAGCTGAGTTGATTATGCTTCTGCTGACTTGCGCTTCTGCTGATATGAAAATTTTTTTTTAGTACGTTATGTATAAACCAGATTAGATTGTTAAACTTGTTTAGTTTTCATTAATAACCCACTGATTAAGATTAGAAGATTAATTGTGAGCAGAGAGCCTCACAACGTAGACGGATGCTTGCCACCGTAAAAACCACAAAACTCAGCCCGAGAACCACTCTACTCGAGCTGCCTGAACCAGAAGAGCCAGAACCCGACTTCTTCTTGAACTGCTGACCGTGGGGTTGGAACCTCTGACGGCCAGACTGCTGTGCCACCTGCGGCTGCTGCTGCTGCTGTGGCTGATGGGCTGACTAGGAGGACTGAGAAGACTGCGCTCCCTGACTAGTGGGACGACCACCCTGAGCCACCTGTTGCCTACGAGCACGACGGCTACGCAAACCCTCCTCAATGTCGATGGCACTATCCACTGCCTCAGCATACGTCTTGGGTTTGCTGGTCAGCACCATCTGATATAGCTCTTCATTCAAGCCCTCAAGAAATCTAGTCCGCTTGGCCCTCTCCCAGCCAGAAACATGAGGAACGTACGCCAGTAATGAAGAAAACTGACGAGCATACTCCCTCACAGTCATAGAGCCCTGCTCCAGATGATCAAACTCCAGCTCCCGGGCGTTCACATAAGACTCGGGCACATACTCCTGCCGAAAAGTCTCGCAAAAACTGCCCCAAGAGATCCCAACACCGGTCTCCAACAAGGTACTCGAAGCGCCTCGCCACCAGCGCTCTGCAGCCTTCCTGAGCAAGAGGGTCACTAAACTCAGTCGAAGATCATCATCATACTGCACCCGATCGAAAAGGCCAATGATATTCCGGATCCACGAGTCTGCATCCTCACAGGACTCGTCACCATTAAAGACCGGAGGGTTCATCCGCTGAAACCGAGCTATAACAACATCCATCCTCTCCACCGAAGGCGGTACATCATCAACTTCCTCCTCCTCAACATGCCTACTACGACTACGAGAAGGAATTCTACGATGATCCTCGTTCTGTCCTGCTGATTCCTCAAACTGCCCCTACCTCTACCACGACGTCTAGGCGGCATCTACGAAAACACTCAACAGGATCAAGCAAAACAGAACAGATACAACATAGATAGCACATAACACAAACATGCAGCACGTAATCACATAGATCAAGAACATGGAACACACGACACTATGCCTAGACTCAAGTGTGATCAAAGAAATTGAGCTTATCCCAGCTTAGGCTCTGATACCAAAAATGTCAGGCCTCGTGCTCACATCAGAGATTAAACATACAAACACATGCGGAAGCTACTAAAAAGCGGGTAAAATTTTTGCTTTTGGCCTGACGGTTTAAAACAATATAATTTAAAATAGAGCGATACTCAAAATAGATATCCCAGTTTACAAACGAAACCAACAAAGGCTACCAGCCAAGGTAAAACAGTATAGCATCAACACAAGTATCAGACTCCAGCAACAATATACAACAACTAAGCACAGGGCATCCCCTGGCTAACTGTACTGATACATATAAATATGCTATACGCAACTGGGATACTCTAACCACCTCCTGGGGCACCTCCAGCTGGATTAAACCCACGACCAGCTGTGAAACCTAGGTTTCCCGAAAACAACACAACTAAGGAAAACAACCAAGCCCCAGAGGGACATGGGGTCAAACCCCAGTACGGAGAGCAACTGAAATAGCTAAAGAAAAGCATAATGTAAAATGCAGATGCTACGCATGAGACACCGGATAACAGCTGAAGGCTACATCCAACAAGGGGGCCAAGGAACTCAAACATAGCTCCAGAAGATTTGCAACGAATCAGTGGCCACGGGGTGTGTTCAAAGTGTGGTAATGAGCCACTCGGCTTGACACTACACCCGAGTACCAGATGCATCAAACAACTCAACCTATCGTTGCCTCGCCCATGAACTGTGGTAGTAAACCACTCGACGCATGGTGGCTAACAATCCCAGCAAGGAGATGAGAGTGCGTTATTTTCGCTCGCCCTCGCATCCTGGTAAGAAACAACAGCAATATGCAAGATACGAAGCTGCAAAATACAATACACGAGGGATCTGAAATAATGCGTGAACAATGCGTGTATGCACATCAATAAAACAGCTAGCATAAACACAAATGCTCATCAAGTAATACACAGCCATGTTCATCGAAACATCCCAGTAGCTTCACATAATATCTCACGCAACTTCCCAGCTATCACAAGCTCAATATCCGTACCTTATACTCTCTGTGCAACAATTACTACAAGCAAAGGTCCCGAGAAATCTGAATTCCAACCTGTCGAAGCACACAGGGCATAAATCACAGGGACGCTAATACACATAAAGCACGCTGGGAGTTACACACACTCAACCAGCTATCATCCTACACAACAACTCAACATGAAGCTCAATTCTAGGCTAGGAACAAGATCTCATCGAATTAACGAAGTTCTACCTGAACTACTAAATGCACGAGCTAAACCAGCTACTTCGTGCTTCTGCTCCAGCCAACAACCGCCTCCAAAAATGGTATAGGATGAAAAAGCTTTTTGAGAGGAGTCCAACGCTACCTCGAACACCCAAAACAACGGTCGGAAACAACGGGAAATCGCCGGAGAAACTCACAGTGAACAGTACTAGGGTGGGTTCGAAAAACAGAGGTCGACAATCGAGAGAATATTTCGCTAAGTATGGGATCTGGTGCTTTAAATCGAAGACCAAGTCTTCCTTAAATACACGCGTAAAAGCTGGTTAAGAAGTCCACCGACAAAACCAGACGACTCATAACAACCCAACTACTGGTTGCTGCTTCGAATGCCAACGACTGGTCCTCAAATCCAAAAGCTGGATTGTCTAACACCCAAAAGCTGGTACCAGACGTTGCATCAAAACGCTGAGTTCCAACTTACGTAAACGACGTCGCACAGACCCAACAGCTGGTCGCTAACCCCTCGTCTGGATTCCTTAGCGCTAACCAAAAACGACGACGCACAACCTACGTCATCCAGACGCTAGCTCTCGCGCAAAATAACCGGACGCAAGCTACAGTAGAGTTGACCATCATTGACATATGCTCTCAGCTGGACAACCAGACGACACACATGCGAACAATTCTCTCGCAGCTGGTACCAGATGCAACACTCAAAACGGCGTCGCACCAACTTATCAAAACGCTGCTGTTTTGCTCTCAACAAACAAGATAAAGCAGCGGCTGGATACAAACACGCTACCAGACTTCACTTAACACAATGCATCCAGACTTCATAAAAACGATGGCATATCGAAATCTCGCGCTACCAATTAAACGTTGCGACTGGATTTCACCACCGACCAGCTCTCACCACAAAACCAGATCTCACAACCAGATCTCTACTCAAAAATACAAAACTTCCAGAATTGCTTAAAATGTGAAATCTGACCCGAAAATACCAACCAAACTTCCCAAACAGAGATCTGAACCACCAGAAATCTCTAAAATCCGATTAATCCAACAATTAATCTTAATTAACTTTTTAGGTCTCACAAACTGGGTAACGAGTCTCATGCGGTTTCAACTGACGAGAGGCATATGCAATGACTCGACCATTCTGCATCAAAACACAACCCAATCCATTCAAGGAAGCATCTGCACAAACAACAAAACCACCTGAACCACACGGCAGAGCTAACACAGGCGCAGTTGTTAGCTTCTCTTTGAGCAACAGAAAACTATGCTCGCATTGCTTAGTCCACACAAACCTCTTATCCTTCTGAGTTAACTGAATCATTGGCTTAGCTATACTAGAGAATCCCTCTATAAACCGCCGATAATAGCCAGCCAATCCCAAGAAACTACGAATCTCAGCAACATTCTTGGGACGCTCCCATTTGATAACAGCCTCAAACTTACTGGGATCCACAGAAATACCATCGACATAAATCACATGACCCAGAAACATAACTCGGTCTAACAAAAACTCGCACTTGGAGAACTTAGCATACAGCTGCGAGTCTTGAAGCTTCTGAAGAACCAACTTCAAATGCTCTTTTTGCTGCAACGGAGTCTTAGAGTACACCAAAATGTCATAGATAAACACAATTACAAACTGATCGATGAACTCTCTAAAGACTCTATTCATCAAATCCATGAAAACTGCGGCAGCATTCGTCAAACCGAAAGGCATAACTAGAAACTCATAATGCCCATACCTCGTACGAAACGCAGTCTTCTCAAAATCCTGCTCACGGATGCGCAATGACGGTACCCCAAACAGAGATCGATCTTAGAAAATACAGCCGAACCCTGAAGCTGATCAAACAAGTCATCGATCCTAGGCAAAGGGTACTTATTCTTCATTGTCGCCTGTTCAACTGTCTAAGGTCGATACACATCCTCATCGACCCGTCCTTCTTCTTAACAAACAAGATAGGCGTTCCCCACGGAGACATACTCGGTCTAATGAATCCCTTCTCCAACAAATCACTAAGCTGAACCTTAAGCTCCCTCAACTCAGCAGGCGCTAAACGATACGGAGCTCTCAAAATCGGGGCTATACCAGGTACCAACTCAATGCTGAATTCTATCTCCCGC
>KV001359.1:5363-18342 GCA_001598015.1 Dorcoceras hygrometricum | reverse complement strand
CGTGCCCTCCGCCTGCTCCCTAGTCATGATATTCACTTGGGCAAACTGAGGTCCACAAAACTGAGGATGGAAAGACTGTCCAAACCGCGAAGGACCAGGCTGCTGAAATGGCATAAACTGAGGCTCTCCTATCCTCTGCTGCTGGGCTGGAAAAGAACGACCTCTAGACGATCCACCTCGATCCTGCGGTGGAGCTGGGTATGCTGCGATCCATACAAAGGACACACTCTAGCAAAGTGTTCGTACTGACCACAGATATTGCACGAACCCTGCACACCAACACACTGTGCTGTCGGGTGTTTTCCTCCACACTGGCCGCAATACTCGACCCTGGAGCTACTGTCACTGCTCGAACTCCCCGAGCCAGAAGAACTAGAACCAGACTTGTTCTTAAATTGACGACCACGAGGTCTAAACCTCTGGTGTCCGGGCTGCTGAGCTACCTGCTGCTGGGGTGGCTGTGACGACTGCACTGACTGGGAAGGTTGCACCCCCGAAACCACGGGACGACTACCTTGCACCCCTTGCGGCCTAACACGCGACCGACTGTTCTGCAGTCCTTCCTCAATGTCTATAACCCTATCCACCACTTCTGCATAGCTTTCCGGTGAACCCGCCAACACAAAAGAATACAGCTCTTCATTGAGCACCTCCATGAACTTGTTCCTCTTCACCTTCTCTCGGCCAGCAACATGCGGAACATAGGCAAGAAGAGAAGAGAATCTCCGGGCATACTCACCCATGGACATAGAACCCTGAACCAGGTTATCGAACTCTCGCTCCCTAGCGTTCAAAAAAGATTCCGGAACGTACTCCTGGCAAAAGGTAATACAAAAGCTACTCCACGAAATCCCCACACCTGTCTCCTCGGGAGTCCTAGAAGCGCCTCTCCACCAACGCTCGGCACTTCTCTTTCATCCACGACGAGGAACACTACGCTGCGCTTCCTCTTCTTTCTGACCTTCGGACTCTTCCTGAAACTGCCCTCTACCTCTACCCCTACGTCTAGGCGGCATCTACGAAGGCACTAAGAAGGTAAGGTCTCGCAACAACAGATAAATATATCATATAGATCACATAATCAAGCACATGCAACACACAACACTGTGCCTAGACTCAAGTGTGATCAAAGAAATCAAGCTTATCCCAGCTTAAGCTCTGATACCAAAAATGTCAGGCCTCGTGCACAACACAGAGTTAAACCACGCAAAACAATAGCGGAAGCATACAAAAGTGGCTTAAAATTTTCGATTTGGCCTGAAAATTAAAACATATAATTTACAATACAAAAATACTCAAAATATCCAAGTAATTAAAATCGTTCAATACAACAGTACAGCATTAACATATATCTCAAGTACCATACAACCACTACTACAAAGCACAGGAAAACCCCCGGCTAACAGTACTGATACATAATATGCTATACGCTAACTGGGACACTCTAACCACCTTCTGGGACACCTCCAGTTGGGTCTATTCCATGGCCAGCAGAGTAACCATGATAACCTAAAAACACACACAGGCAACAAACAACCAAGCCCCAGAGGGACAGGGGTCAAACCCCAGTACGGAGAGCAACTGAAAAACAGCAGTTAGATAGCAACATATAAAATGAAAATGCTATGCATGAGATCAAGGCTACAACCGAACACAGGGAGCCAAAGGATGCCAAGGACAGATCAACAACTGAAATCCGAACAGAAGGCAGTGGCCACAATGTGTGTGAGTATATGGGAGCTACCCACTCGTCTCAGCACAAGGCACCAGGTGCATTATCAACGCTCAACCTGCTGTTGCCCAACACATGAGATGTGGGAGCTACCAACTCCGCTCATGGTGGATAACAGTCCCAGCAGGGAGATGAGGGACGGGAGTTACCCGCGCGCCTCTACAAGCACCCAAGCACGCTCAATTCAGCAATCAAAAGGCACAGCTATAAGAGATCTGAAACAACATGCAACAGATGCGTGTATGCAGTGCAACACAATGCAACAGGTAACAAGACAATATACACAGCATCACAGAACAGCAAGCATGAGCACATATCCATGCCAAATCTCAATGCTGTAACAAGCTCACATCCGTAACTCAAGTCTCTGTGCAACAATTACTAAAAACTAGGGTCCGAGCAACGCAGATCTCACACCTGCTAAGCCAATTACAAACAACTACTCAAGGACCAAAACACAGAAAAACAACAGCTGGGAGCTACGAACTCGACCGGCGCTATACTACCACTCTAACTCAACATAGAGCTCTAAACAAACACAATGCAGGGTCTGAACACTTACCCCAACAAGCTAGGACGGAACGCTAACAGACTAGAGAAGTGAGATGTCTTAGCACGCCTCACCAGCTTCAAGCAAGCGTCCAAAAGCAGCACCAAAAGAAGCGTCTCAGCAAGAGGAGTCCAACGCTACCACTCTTACTTCAATCGGAGCTATCTACCGTCGGAAATCGAAGAAGATAAGGTTCGGTGAACAGTAGCTAGGGTATCGCAACAGAGATCAACAATCGTGAAATATTCTAAGTGTCGGGAAATAATACAAAGCAACGAAGACCAAGCCTCTTAAATACTCAAATCTGTCCAAGATAGCTGAACAGATCTCACCGACAACTTAAATCTCAAAGCTGATACTCCCGCTCGCATCCAAATCTCGCAACAGATCTCACTCTACGCCAAAACAGATCTCTACTAATTCAAACGACATCGTGCAAGTTAACTATCGCAACTGGATACGTCACCCGCTACTCAGATCTGAATCGCTAGAATCTGAACCCAAAACAGCGTCGCTCTCGAACACACAGATCTCTCTCAAATCTGAAGACCAACGCTGCTCACTGCTGGGTCTCCTCCGCTAATTCAAAACGCTGTCGTTCCAACTAATCCAAACAACGACGTACCAACACCCGCTACTGAAAACACGCTAGGAGACATCTGAATGCCCACGATATCAAACTTCTCCTCAAAACTGAAAACCAAAAATCCAGCGACAACTGCTCACGTCACCACTGCTGAACGCTAGCACTCAGCGATGACCCACGCTAACTTCTGAACAGATCTCAAGCCAAAAGTCTAACTCTCCAGACTTGATCCAAGGACTAAAACAAAACCCGATAGCTTCTCCAAGCACATCGACTCAAAGCTGAACATCAAGATCTTTCAAGCTCAAATCTGAATCCAGCAAAACCCGATTAATTAACTCAATTAATTCTTCAGCTATTCGGGTCTCACATCATACATGTCTCGGTCGAGTCGCAACAATTGTTGGGTGAGTGTCAATAGTGGTTCAAGTTCCATATGTAGCTGGGTCGAGCCGTAGCATTTGGTCGTTGAGGATAATATTTGGGTCGAGTTATAAATATGTCTGGATCGAGTGTCGAACTTGGGTTGAGTTCTTTATGTCCTCGATCGAGTTTGATAATTTTTGGTCGAGCTCGATAAGTTGTGGGTCGATTTTGATACTTTTTGGGTCGAGTTTGATAATTTGTGGGTTGATATCGATTATCTTGGGTTGAGTTTTTATTATAAGTTAAGATTGTGATGCTATTTTTTGCTAAATCCTTTCATCTAAAATATTTCAATATTTTTGTTGGTTATGCTGACAGTCACCGTTTTTTAGTATTATGGTGAATGGAAAGTCATAACGGTGATATCCCGATATTTAAATGGTGTTCACGGTCTGGTGGTAAGTGGAAAGCGATTCCTGTTGTTGATAGTGAAATTCGTTCTGTTGAATATATACAAACTGAGATGTACAAGATTATGCGTCTAGTTGGCACAAACGATTGAGAATAAGTTATATACCAGATATGAGACTCTGTGTTTGATCTGTTATCAGATCTTGATTTTGATGAACACAAAACTTGTTAATTTGTTTCTAACAATTTAATTGAGTGTGCAGGTTAAGCTGATACAGATCAGATTATACGCAAGTTGAGAACGACGAACTGAGTTCAATTGAGAAGATGTCTAAGCTGATCCAGCAGACGACATCCAAGATGATCCAGCTTAGAGCAATGATCAGCACAGAAGAAACCAGTTTAGAGAAGGTATCAGCTTAGGCCAGAATCATCTCAGAGAAAGAGCAACTTAGATGAAGATCAGCTCAGGAAACAAGATCAGCTTAAAACAGCTCAGAGCAGGAGCAACTTAGAAGAGACAAAGAATATTAGATCAGAGGCCATTAGCTTAGAGCAGTTCAAGAGCAGAGAAGAAGAGCAACTTAGAGAAGCAAATCAGCAGAGAGCAAGGTCAGCTCAGAGCAGCTTAGAGAAGATCACAATAGATCAGATCGAAGCTTCGACCCGACCAGATCAGATAAGGACAAAGATTTGACCAGACCGGAAGGAGATCAGCTCAGACGAATTAGTTTGTACAAGCTTTATTCAGAATACTAGAAGACAAACTAAATTGTCTGATCGAGACAGAGCTCACATGTTATAAGTCAAAAGGCCTGAAATGCATTAAATGATGAAGGACACAAAGTTAGAAACTTTTTCAGTGGCTAAGAGTTTGTGTCCAATGGTAACATCAGCGCAGAGGCAGTAAAGCCCCGATCCAAAAATTTTAAATAAATAAACTGGGAAGGTGCAAATTGAAAGATGATAACTTGTTCTGGGCTGATTTGCTAATTCATTAAAATTTAATATCGCAATATATGAGACGAACTGTATAACTTATCGAAGTAATACTCAACCGCTGAACTTTATATATATAGCCAAAGATACGAATACACTCAGATTACATTGAATAAACGAAGAATTAATCTGATATTTTCCAAAGTTGTATCTTAACTTCTATACAACAAAAAGACTGTAAACTGGAACAACATGGGAACGAATTTCCATGATAAGCAGCCTCGATCTTTTCCAGCTCGCACCATCCATCTTCGTTTAATTCTCATCACCTGCACTCAAGAAAACTAGTGAGCCTAGAGGATCAACAAGCAAATCTGGAATAACAAAGGCAGGAAATACATATATCACAATAAATTTAACTATATCTAAAAGCTCGCAAGCTGATAGAACTTAAAAGCTAAAAACTGAATATTGTAATCTGGTAAACTAAAAACCGTGAAACATAACTGCACATGTTTGAAACATACTGAAAAAATTTACTGGTCTTTAAAAGAAGTAACATAAACTTTTTTTTAAGTTGTGGTTGTAAACAACCCTATGCTCTGTTCTTATTTTATATTGAATTATGGCGCAGAAGCTCTCCTTAGGTCATGGTCGCTTGATCAAGCTATGATTTGAAATCAAGAAATGGGGAATAAATCCCAACTATGTTGTGAAAGGGATTATAGTTTGTCAATCATAATCTTGGTCCCTTCCAATGTGAAGGGGAACACTGGTTTGTCAGCCGGCGTCCTCACCCTTCCATGTGAAGGGTAACACTGGTTCGTCAGCCAGCGTCCTCACCCTTCCTATGTGACCATCTGTTATCTTTTCAATAAATCACTTTAAACTTTGAAATATACTTCCTTCAAAACTTTTTTTAAAACTTTCTTTGCTTTCTGATTTTCTGTAAAACTCCTCTCTGATCTAAAAAAGATCGTTTTCAAATATGGTTTGTTATTTTAAAACTCTTTTGATGTTCGGAAGATATTGGAAGTTCATCGGATTTCAATCGAAGAAGAACACTGAAATCATCTCAGACTATAGAGATGAGTAAAGAACAGCAGAGCTCTAAGTTGATGAACTATCTCCTGACATTGGATATAAATACGAACATATTGGAGTTATAACTTCGAATCAAAGCTAAAGGAACGAAGGATTAAACTTGAAATTACTGTATCAGTCCGAGTGGACCGAAGTGGATCAGGTCGGAGTATGATCAGCACGCGAGCATAAGGCTCTTAACAGAAAATCAGCTCTGGCTATTTGGTCAAATAAAGTCAGCTCAGACCAGACAATCAGATCGTGAGTAGACTGGACAATGAAATCAGATCGCAAGCGTAGTGGACAATGAATAATATTGCAAGCGGATTGGACAATGAAATCAGATCTCATCTTAAAAATCATCTCAGGAAAATTAAGCAGATCGCGAACTTAGCTCAATAATAACTAACAGTTTGGAAGATTTCCTTTGTCTAAAGTAATCGAAAATATCTAAGGAAATTCTAGAAACAAGGACAAGTAAGCTGTTTGCTGGACATCCCAGAACTTTCAAGAAGAAAGAAGAAACTTCCTCAAACATCATAAAACATTTTCTACCAACTTCTCTGAATCAAAACTTTAGCAAACCAATACTTTCTCGAGAAAACATCATAAACTCAACCGTGTTTCAAAAAACTTCAAATAAAACGTTCTCATACCTTTAAACTCATACACCATGCAAGAAGAATCAATATATGCTTTCAAAGTGCAGCAAGAAACAGATTTTACTTGCCTTAACAACGATGAAAATTAGCAGAGATTTATTCGGCTTGAACAGCTAACAGACACGATCATCCCTTTGAAAAGCTTTTAAAACTTCGGTTGGTTTTTCTTTTTTACAGAGAGCACCTCTCTTTCAAAAGGTTTCCTCTACGTAAAGTTTTGTAAATAAAGATGAGAGGCGTTTGTGCAGGTATTTATATAAAAATCTCAAATCCAAGTTAAATGAAAACATGTTTTGTTAAAGTGCGACTAAAAACAGTGCTACCCTGATTTAAATCAAATAAAATGCAGACCAAACCGATTTGGTTAAAAAATGAAACGAATCGGACTTGTCTTGACCGACCGGACAGCTCTCGCAATCGTGCCCTAATCTGAAATAGAATCAACACAGATGAAAGCTGATTGACTATAGAATTACAAATAGATACCTCAAAACTTTAAACTTTATATTTGTTGATTATGGATTTCTGGGCGTTATAATTCTACTTTAAACTTTATATTTGTGGAAAAAATGGATCTAGGTAACAAAACTGATTTAGTAAATGGTAAGGATAGTTGATTCAAATATATGTTCCTAGCTTTTGGTGCTTGTGTAAGGGTCTATCGATCCATGAGAATAGTCATCATTGATGGTACATGGTTGAAAAGAAAGTACGATGGCACTTTACTGGTGGCTTCGGTTCAAGATGGAGATTTTCACCAATATCCATTGACTTGGGGTGTTGTTGATGTTGATTCTATTGCGTCATCGAGTTTGTTTCTGACAAAGCTATTGGAAGTAGTACCTCATGAGGAGGAGTTGATGATCATCTCAGATAGAAATCCGGGATCATTGCCTTTTCCGGAGTGTACCATAACGCTCATCATGGTTATTGAATATGACATTTGTCACAAAATATGAAACTTTGTTTCAAGAAGAATGGTTGCACGGAAATATTTTTGCACTTGGCCAAGATCTATAAGTAAAGTGACTTCAACGTCGAGTATGAACATTAAGAATAGGTATCCCGATGCTGAAAGTTTTTGGACGAGTTTGGATATTTAGATGGATGGACTCGAGCCCACAGTCCAAGATCTTGCTACAATATCATGCCAAAAAATGGGATGGAGTCAATAATTCAAGATTAACTGATGAAAGCCTCCCAATCGTTGCGTTGTTAGAATCCTTGCAAAAATTAGCCACATCTTGGTTTGCAAGGTATTGCTATGCATATATTGTGTCAACCACAAATTTCACCCCTACATAATATAATATATATTATTAAATAGTAAAAAATATATAAAAAAAGTTAATATATAAATATCGGTTATTTCGGTTAACCGAATTTCGGAATTGGAAAACCGTAACCGAACCGAAATAACCGATTTTTTTCAAAATAAAAACCGATTAACCGAAATAACCGAATCGATTTAATAATTTTGTTCGGTTTGATCGGTTAATTCGGTTTAACCGATGTTTTGCTCACCCCTATGCATGACAGATTTAATGGTTCTCGGTGATATCAAGTTTTTGAATTGTTGCTCTAAATCAGAGATTAAGCACGCAATTTACCACAAAACACGAAAGCTTAAAAGTAAATAAAATTTGTATTTTGGCCTGACTGAAATATATCTTTTAAAAATATGTGAATACTCAAAATAAAAACTTAGAGCGAGGTCAAATAGAAAACCATAACAAATCACTCAAATAGCTCGCACCCGTGCTAGTGTAAACTGGATACCCAAAGCAGTTTCCTGCCTCATCAGCTTAGCATGATACTTAAGATCAGCTTGCGTCTGTGCTCATATATCTCAACCGAGACTCTGTAAGTTGCTTAATCCTGATTAGTTAACCATTAATGTGGATTGATTAAGTCATTAATTACCTTGGCTACTTATAGTCCTCACATCCTCTCCACCTTAAGAGATTTCACCATCGAAATCCAAAAGCAACAGTATGCACAACTAAACAGATCACAACGCAGACTGGAAACTAACGAGACACCAACAGCACACAGGGGAGGACTCAGTACTCCAAATAAGACGAGGCTACTCTTGCCATCTCTAGGTTGCCACTGCTCAGGTAACCCCTTCTCTATCACACCAACTCCACTACACCAAATCTCAAGGTATGGTCTTATTCCTCAATTGTTTCTCCTTTCTATCCAGAATCTCACTGGCCATTCGATGCATCTTAGGGTCTGGTCCAGCTCAACTTCATCAGTCCTTAAAGACAAGGAAAGATCTAGCTCACACTTCCTCAGCTTAGACACATGAAACTCATCATGCATCAACAACAACTCAACCGGTGTCCGCAACTGCACGCCAAAGAACCAATCTGTTCGAATACTCTCATACAGACTGATGGATCTAAGAGCTAACCTACCCTTCATTCTCAAGTCCATCACAGAATAGAAGGAGAAACTCGCAAGAAACACACAATCAATCAACCTGAAACTTCAAAGGTTCACACTATAAGAGCACAAACTGACTTAGTGATCTCGTGCAGCCTTCGCTCTTGATTGAATCAGATCCTCTTTGTCCTTCACATGCTGCACAAAAACTGGTGAAGACCACTGATTTTCCGTAGCTTCTTCCAGTCGAAAAAGCGATCTGAACTTCTTTCAATGCAAAAAACTTCAAGAATGTCGTCCCCAACATCACTTGGTAGCTAAAACAGCACGAACGCTCTACCAAGACAAGGAAAAACCTATCAACCACCATCAAAATCTATCACTACTGCTCGCAGCATGCCTTCCGAAATCTGAGGTCCACTCAGATTGGCCATCTGGTTGGGTGGTAAGCTGCTCTCAGAGCCAATATAGACTCCAAACTATCTGCAAACTCTTCCAACGTCGGGGAGTATACCAAAAATCCTTGTCGAACCCTATCGACACCAGCACACCATGTGATCTCGCTACATGGTTGACGTACCACCTCGTCATCTTCTTCCAAAAAATCCTGTCACACCAAAAGGGACAGTAGTCAAGAATGCTCTAAGCTGACTCCAACACAGCTAAGATTACCAAACTAAATCGTCAACTCGGACTGGCATGGCAACGATCAGCAAAACTCTAAGCTGCTATGCAGCTCAACACGTCCAGCTTGACTCAAATCTGAAAGCTCAACTCAACTTGAACCACAGCAACACATTACCAAATCATATAGCGCTACTCAGCTCACAAGAGCCTAAGGTCAGCTCGCGATTCACGTCCGGAGCTGATTCATCATACTTTGACTCCAAGGCCTCACCCGCTGCACAGATCAGTACAGATAGTCTCATATTCACTTATCCAAGAAACATTCCTACCCCACTAGGTCAGCAGCAGCATCGGCCTGGCTATCATCGACCACTCCTCAATTCAGATGTTGCACAACTGCAAAAGAACTCTAGAAGTAGGATTCAAAATCCTGGCACCAACTCAATGCTGAATCAGTCTCTTGTTCCGAAGGAAAACAAGGAACCTAATCTGGAAGACGTCGAGGGATATCGAACAACGGGGATGTCATCAACACTTTCTCCTCAATCAAAGCATACAAGTTAGCACTATCTCGCGGGAAAATCTAACTCACACCGACAGGAGTATCACTAGACACCACATCACACAAAATAAGGCGGGGTAGACTCAACCCACCCTCAAACACAACAGAGCAGAAACACGTGTGTGATGTTCTTGTGTCAACACAAAACTCAAGCAGGATAATCCAGAGGCAAAGCAAAGTACCTACAATCACTTCTCTAGAAAATCGTCAGCTTTCTCCCATGACATCGCGTTCACATGAGTCTGCTGAGGTCCTGAGTCCTGAGATTGAGAAGGCCCTCCGAACCTAGATGCCTCCGGCGCCTGAAAACTTGATCGCCGAGTCTGAGCAGGGAGATGGGGTGAACGAACCAGACTTAGTAACATAACTTTAAAACATGCATGCATGGATGATTTTAAAACCTTGTTCGTACATTTCATACCATATCATAACATATAACGTACATAAGGCATGACGTAACGTAACATGAAAAACATATGAGTCGTATCAGTGAATGCGAGCGGGCGTGTACTGATCAGTCGAAATAACCAACGTACGTGGCGGTGCGGTTCACCCGACCTTACCTCGGGATCCCAAGCACCTACTATTCCACTTCACCATGTCATGATCACATGGATCCATAGGCTCATAATCATACATTAAAACAGGGGATTCTCGGGCCCGGCTATCCTACTAGCTCCCATCATTAAACTTTGCCACATCATTTTAATCCCTCGGGTTTTATCTTAAAAAAATTCTTGCCTGATCGTTTCATAGAATCTCATGATGCGTGCATTTCTTAAAATCATGCAATTTAAAAGCTTATCCCTTCAATGGATATTTAATCCTTTCCTTAAAATATTTACGTACATCGAATACTGTATATATAATTAAATATACATTCACGGGCTTCTACATTTTCTACTTCGGTCAAGGACTGGTTCAGGAGCCTGGCCCACTAACTCTAGACTTAACTTAAAAATTGAACATAGCCCCTAACTTTAAATTTCGCCTTTAACATCCTTAAAATCCTCCAATTTTGACTAATTCAAAATCAATTGACCAATTTTGACCTTGAAATCAAAGACCAATTTGACTTTAAAATAAGTTGACCAATTTTGACCAATTAAAATCCATGGTCAATTTTTTTGACTTAATTGAAAATCCAATAACCTCAATTTTGACTTAAAACTTAAATAAGGCATTAGATCAAATGTAATTAAAGTTGACCAAATATTAACTTAAAGATTTGACCAAAATCATAATTGGACCTCCATCTTTAAAATTAAAATAACCGGTCCTGATTTAAAATAACTCGGATCAAATTTAAAATATTTTGACTCGAGACTCGACTAACCGACCCGGTCCAACCGAATCAAACCAACTGGTCCAATTGAACCGAACCACACACACAACCCTACACTCAAACACATGCACGCCTCCATGCATCTCGACCCGTCGCCGTTCATATCAAACATGCGACCTGTTCCGGCTGCCCCTGGCCGGAGCTGCGCCGACTGACCACACCCAGGTCCAGCGCCCCAACTGGACCAGCCACTGCTCGAACCATGAGCCACATGTTTCGGCCGAAGCCTCACAATAGCGACGTGCATCGCTCTTCCCGTGTGGCTGCCCGAGCAGCCATGATTCATCCAACATCTAGCCTCAAACTCTACCTTCATGGATCACCTCTAGCCCTCACTTGGATGACCAAGACCCATACTAAAGCCCCCTAGAACAGCCTCGACCGAAGCCCCACATGGTTGGATAAAAAACGTGTTATAAAAATATGGCACATGTATGGATTTCAATCATGAAGCATCGATCTAAACGTGTTGCATCCAATTCGTGTCATACATTTAAAAAAGCAGTATACTATAGGTTAAATGGTGAGAAAAGAAATTGATATTACATGACTGGCTTGGAGAAAGATGAGATCTGCGAGTTATCGATGTAAAGGACGTGAGATCGGGACAGAAACTACCTTGGATCACCAAAATTCCTTGAATTTTCGAAGCTTGAGGGAAGGAGTGGGACGTGCAAGTGAGGGAGGAGGGAATGGAGGCTATGGCTAGGGTTAAGATTGTTTAGAGTTGGAATGAAAGGAATGAAGGTGCAAAAAATGACCACTCATGATTAACTAAGAAATAAAAAAAGGATTTTTATATGCTTACTCTTCCACTAATTGAAATGCTAAGGTCCGGGACTCAAAAGAGGGCAGGGAGAGAGATTTCACGGAAAATGACCGGCTCCTAGCGGGCTTCTAGAGGCGAAGGGGCACATGATGTTGGGGATCCGGATCCGCCCCCCGGCAGGCTGCGGAAGAACAATCAATAATTGAACCGGGAGGCGATCAATACGAAAAACAAATCTACATTCTATGACATTCATAGGATGTTTAGCGAGTTACCTCTCTGGCACTTGTGCCTGGCTCCAACCGGTGTTTCAAGAACCCGGCTCTTCTCGGTAGATTGCGGTAGTTACGCCAATCCGGTCCACGATCAGATCCGATACTCCTTCGTCAGGCTTCACTAGAAGCCCTGTCGAGATCAGCACGAAGGGATTCTCCACGTCGAGTTGGCCGGAAACCAATTTTCCGGCGAAGACGGCGGCGGCGGCGGCGTGAGAGAAGGGGGAGAGGCGGCGTGCGGTTTAGGGTTGAGAGATTTGAGTCAATTATGAAGTGTTTACATTAAGTCCAATAATCATTATTAAATAGACTTAAAGGTAGAGGATTCTCCACGTCGAGTTGGCCGGAAACCAATTTTCCGGCGAAGACGGCGGCGGCGGCGGCGTGAGAGAAGGGGGAGAGGCGGCGTGCGGTTTAGGGTTGAGAGATTTGAGTCAATTATGAAGTGTTTACATTAAGTCCAATAATCATTATTAAATAGACTTAAAGGTAGACTTGGGCCGGTCCAACGGGCCCGGGTCCAAATGACGATATCTATCGCTGCGACTTCATCGTAACTCCGATCGCCGATCAGATCGGACCGATCGACTCAGTTTCCAAAACTGAATGTTATGATGTGAAAAACAATTTTTCAGATCATCAAACCCCAAACAACAAAATGACCGTTTTGCCCCTCAACAG
>KV001357.1:51848-63792 GCA_001598015.1 Dorcoceras hygrometricum | reverse complement strand
GGCGTATCGTCCCTGGATTCTTCAAATAAGAAAATATGTATCCAGATGGGATTTTGCTTGCCATGACATTGTCCTCGGGAAATACTCCTGAGCTGAGCACGTGTCCTCGGGCGACTCCCAATCTTGGAGCGTGTCCTTGGGCTACCCTGAGCTTAGTAGCATAGATCGGGATCTGGCGCATGTTGCTCGGCCCTCGAATCTCGAGGTGATTATGGGGGCATCACTATTGATCTCGCATCCGGAGATAACAAATATGCATATCTTTATTCAAATCGATATAGTTATTCCAGAAAATCCAGTTATCCGGAAAGATGTTATCTAGTTCGAAGATGACGTTTATATTTCGAACTACTGTAAATTGTTGTAATTCCATTTTAATTTTGTCGCTATTTGAGGCAGGCTATTTAAAGACGTTAAAAACCTGTTTGTGCCAGAAATTGTAAGCCCAATTGGAAAGCCCAAACCTAAGTCAGAATCAGTGAAATGACCAAGACTGCATATGAGTAAACCCGGTCCATATAGAAATAAGACGAGCGCCAAATCAGTTGAAACTTATAAGACGTGGGCCTGGACGTGTGAATATGTGGAAACTCCCCATGAAGCCATAAAAACGCTGGACAGACAGAATGAATGAAGGACTCATCAACAAATCTCAGCACAAAAGCTCTGCAACTTACTGCAAATTCCCAGCAAAATTCATCGTTCAAAATTCTTAGTTTTATTAGGCTTTCTGCACTTCAATTCAACTTTTCAGCTTTGTTTTTATTATTATATTCCTGTAAACATCCTACATTTTGTTGAAAATACAAATCAATGTCAGGAGTTTATTCCTATGAATTTCAATTTGATTACTTTTACTTTTTGGTATCATATCGTTTAGGAGATTAGAACTGACGATCAAATTTAGTTCCCGTTTTCGTTTGATTTTAGAAGTTAGATATTTTTTACAATTTTTACACGAATTGACGCACAAGCGCCTGGCACGCCCAGCAATTCGCAAAATTACACAAACAAAAATTGGCACGCCCTGTGGGACGCCGATATGCCGCATAAAATAAGAGATCAGACTGACAAAAACAAAGAAGTTGACAACATGCCAGAGTTGGAAGAACTCCCAGCAGATGAAGAACTGCAAGAAGTGTCTGTCCAGAATATGATGGATCGTATTGAAGGCCATCCTCATGGCCATACAATAGCCAAAGAAACTGCCGAACCACAAGATGAGATTCTGGAGAAAAACGTTGTGGATATGGAGGAAGCTTCCAAAATGATGGCTGAAGGAATTCTGGCATACGTGAAAGCAGTACTATGCCACACTACTCAATCCTCAAGTCAAGGGAGTTTTCAACAAAAAGGAGTAGAGCAAGGTGTGGGGAGTTCAAGAGTAGGCGAAACTCGCCGCTCTGTTCCAACCCACCCAGCCTTGGAAGAAAGATAAACGCCACCTCATCGGAGAGACGAGCCTGTTTACCAGAGGAGCCCTGTGATAGCGAGAGGAAACGGGAATGTAAATTCAAGACCCTATCCCCAACAACCATATAGCGTGACTAACCCAGTGAGCCAACCTACTTTGTACGATGAAGGTTTGGGCTTGCCAATGGGGAGTACTGGATTCAACACCGAGAATGGAGTTCACCAAGCTCGAGGGGCAAAATTCGATAATCCTCCTCTACAAAACAGGAACGCTGGAGCAATTAATTTGGACATGGTAAGGGAAACTATGCAGGAGCTATACGGACCAGCTTTAAGGGTAATTGGTCGTCCTGAATTCCACAAGCCATATCCTGAGATAATCGACCACAACAACCCTTATCCTCGAGGGTATAAAGTTCCAGACTTCAACCTGTTTTCAGGAGAAGACGGGCAATCCACAGTAGAGCACATTGCCAGGTTCACCATCAAATGCGGGATGCTGGCAAATCTGGAGAATTTTGCAAACCTGAAGCTCAGATTGTTCCCTAACACGCTCACAGGTACTGCATTTACCTGGTATACGTTGTTGCCAAGGAATTCTGTTTTCACATGGCAGGAAATGGAACGACAGTTTCACACACAGTTCTATCATACGGAACCTGAGGTATGCATTGCTGATTTATTTAGAATTACTCAAAAGAAGGGTAAATCGGTGGATACATTTGTAGACAGGTTTAAAAAGATGAAAAACAGGTGCAAAGTTTTTCTGCTAGAAATAGATTTGTGAAAAATGGCGCAGAAAGGTTTAGATTTCGAATTGAGGAAGAAATTCCAGGGGATGGAGTTCAGGGATTTCTTTGAATTGTGTTCCAAAGTGGCAGAGTACGAGGAACTACTGAAAGAGGAGGCTTACAAAAGAAAAACGACAGTGGGATCATACTACCAAGAAATAGAAGAAGTAGCCTTGGCGGAGCTTCGCACCAATGGCTCATACACTTGTCCTTTACTTAAAAAGAAAGCAGGAGAGTCACTAAAGAAAAACTGCTCGTTGCCCTCCAAGGATATGCATTATACATTTGATGTTTCAAAATCTGATGAGATCTTCGATTATCTGGTAAAAGAGAAGTTCATCACCTTTACTCCCGACCACAAAGCACCTTCTAAGGAAGAGACCAAGGGGCGAGACTACTGTAAGTATCACGATTCATATAATCATACTACTAAGTCTTGTTGGGCCTTCAAAAATGCTCTACAGGAACGAATTAACAAAGGGGTGCTGAAATTTCCAGAAAAACAGGATTCTATGGCAATAGATGAGGATCCATCCCACCAGTAGCATCCATTAACATGAACGCCCCGGATTTGAGAGCAATCTTGAATGAAAAAAGGGCAGGAAGGGGTCTGAAATTCAAAACCTGCTGGATTCAAAAGGGACAAATGTTCGAAACTTACACAGGCAGTGACAGATTTACAACAAAGCCCATGCCAAAAAATCCCCCAAGGAATATAGGTGGATCTATGGCCAATCGGCCGAGGAACCAATATTCCCACAGGGAAAGGAAAGAGTATCATCTGTCTAATGGTTCAGGCCGGCGAATGCCAAGAGAGTTCCAGAAAAGGGATGGCTGTTATCCCAGATTATCAATAAAGAACACCAATGAAGAACGTAATTACATAAAGGAGAAGAAGCAAAAAGAAGAGCCTCAGGGGGCAAAGATGGTAGAACTTTACCACAAACCCAGGTTTGTTCTCCCTCCCAGTAATGAAGTTGATAACAGGTGGAGATTGGCCCAACACAAGAAATTTCCCAAGGCGCTCACTAGGACGCAGAAAAGGAGAATTCTTAGAGAGAAAGCAGCTGCTAGACGGGAGGTCACAGGGGCAGCGGTTAGTAAATCCAAGTTCTGCAGAAAAGCTACTGAAGATAAGTGCAACAGTGACAGTGGGAAGCCATCTTGGCTCGATGCTCAAGGATCTTCTCTTCCAATCTCTTCACCTCATCCTCATTGGTGTCATACTCGGTAGTTAGATTCTGGATTTGGGCCCGGACAGAGGAGTTCTCTTGCTCCATACCTTCAGCCTTGCGACGCTTGTAGTGGAAATCCTCCACTTTGGCCATCAACGATGTGCTCCTTGCCTGAGCCGCGTCCGAATCTGAAAATATGGTCGCAACATTCTCCAACAGAGAAGAATCAGAGGAGAATTCAGGAGCAACCCTCAAGATCGAAACAGCGGATATCATAGCCAATCTTTGTGTTTCCCCGAGCTGGTGCAAACCCAACTCAAGGAAATTGCGGACTGCTGCCTTGGCGAAAGAAAGAGACTCCACTGAAGGGACACTCCTAATTAATTGAGAGGAAGTAGAGGTCCCAGCATCAGAAAAACCAAAATCAACGTTTATAGCCGATCTCTCAAGTTGTTGAAATCGCGCACGACGAGAGGAGAGATCCTGAAGGGTGAGGGTCATGAGGAAAATGAAAGAAATGTTTAAAAAAGCAAAGCCAAACAGGGAAAAGTAACTCAACCGATGGGATACACGGAGGATCGGATTCAGGAACCAGGCCAGTATTTCTTTCCTCCAGGGAGTAATCATCAATTAGCTCTTCAGTAGTCGGGGAGCCTTGGGGATTACCAGCGTCTTCATCACCACTACTATCATCATCATCACCAAGGCCAGGGGGAGAGGAGACTAGGTCCACAGGATCGTCATCAGTATTTGAAAAGCTAGACACCAGTCGAGAGGAACTCCTGGTGGAGTATTTCCGCTCCCTAGAGCTTTGAATAGGACGGGAAGGGGCAGACGAAGCCTTCCTTTTCTTTGATTTCACCGGGGCCGATGAAGGTGCAGCAGATGTTCCAACAGAAGCCGAAGCCTTTTTATCCTTGGCTGCAAGAGTAGGACAACATCAAAACCAAGCGAGGTTCGGTAAATGATAAGACATATGAAACTAGCGCATACCTGAAGGATAACGGAAAGGGGGAACCAATGATGCGAACCTAGGAGCCCACCAAAGCTGGAAAGAACCCTTTTCTTCCAAGCTCGAAACCCTGGATGGATTAAGGAACAATGGGGGCATAGATGACAAAAGCTCGATAGAGGCTCGAGAGAAGCGGCCTGACTCTATTTCAGAAGCCAAGTGAGTGATATCCACAGGGTAGTAGAAAGATGTGTGGGGAATAATTTGGAGAAAAACCAAACTTTCGGGCAACGAGTGCAGGATTTAAACCTCAAATGACCAGCCGACCTTGGCTGTGGCCACAACAGGAGAGCGAGCACCAAGGCAATCGACGATTAGAAATCTATGATGGATACATGCGGTCAGCAAGATGTCAAGAACAGATTCTTTGGTTTCATCTTTGAGTCGTGGATGAGTAGCAATCCACGAATGATCAAACGAACCAATATGGGGTTTGGGCGGAGGCGTGAGATCATCAAAGGTCTTGGTCTGTAAAAAATCAAGGAAATCCACCGCAGAGAGGCTAAGTTGACCTTGCATCAATGAAGTAATCGACAAGGAGCTAGATGAAGTCGAAAAAGAGAAGAGTTTGGAAAAATAGGCGGCGGTCCAGACCTGCAGAAGCCAGGCAACCCCCCCAAGCTTAGACAGAGGATTATTTGCCACACAAGAATTAATACCCTGGTAAAACGACCCTAGTAGCATAGCCCCTAGATTGTAGACCTTGCCAGTACTAAGGGAGCAAGCAAGAGGAAGATATTCAGAAGATGGCTTCCCAGAAATGGGACAAAAAAGGTACTGACAGATAAGGACCCACAGGAACATGATGTGTTCTGTAACTGAAGGCACATCGGGATAAGATTCGTATTGCTTCACTACGGCTCGATATAAGGGGAAACAGTAGCGAGGTGGAGCAAGTTTGGGGGCCGAGGAGTCGTTTATGAGATAAGGGGAGTCAGGTCCGATCAATGGAAGGCCTGTAAACAAATGAATATCATACAAGGTGGGGGACATAGGACCCCAAGGAAACAGGAAGGCATTAGAAGAAGGCGACCAGAAGTGAATCATGCAGTCAAAGAGTCAGGATTGTCTAGACATCCCAACTTTGGACATCACAATCAGATTCCATAAGCTTCAAAACAGGGCTGTAATCTCTCCACCCACTCTACCATTGACTCGACACACGAGGCCACGATTTAAACTGCGCAGGGACAGCATGTGGTAAAAGAGGACGGCTAGAAGCAAGTCACTGCTAGGGAGAGAGTGAATAGGGAATAAGCGATGTTGGACGGCAGCCGGGAAGCAGTTAGAATAAGAGGGATGATCGACTTGCCCGATTACCTCTATTGGGAGAATAGCCCCAACCCCAGACCTATATAAAAAAAAGACATCATAAAGGTATGCACCACTGCCTAATATCATTGAAGGTATGCACCAAATACCTGGTACCAATCTCAGACGAAGCAGTGCCGGGGGTAGACGAAGACATGGCTACAAACACAAAATCAGACACATGATCTCAAGTTAACATGCCGCGCCATTCAAATATCGGGTGCGACGCAATGACAAAACGAAACTCGGAGAAAACAGGTAAAAACTACTACTATCACAGTAAAACAATATATATGAATGCACATCACAGCGGAGCATCGACAAACACCACCAAAGCGGACGCTAGACGCCATTTCTAGCTACATAAATCGAATGAACAGAACGTTCGATAGCACAATATTCGTCGCAAGTCGCAAAAAACCCGATGACATACCTGAAAATCGAAGAGCCCGGAAGCGGTTGAGTGATGAGGAAAAACCTGCGAAACCAAGGGAGGTGTCTTGAAAGGGAGCACCAGAAGGCCGGAGTTCGGAGAGTTCAACGGATGGCGGGAGAAGCACGCTAGATCTCCGACACGGCAAAGGACCAAGCTTACCGTGAACCAAACGTCGAGACGAAATACAGGGGAGCAGAAAAGGATTGGCCGGCGACGCAGCAGGGGAAGAATTGGGGATTCGGGAGAAGAATTCTAGGGATTTTACAGAGAAGACGCGCGAATGTTTGGGGATTTTGCCCCTTTTCTTAGGAGACATCAATATTCAAATCGGTTTGGGCTATGTGAGCAAAGAAATAGACATGGGCCAATATTCAATAAACAAGCATATGGCCCAATGGGCCACATGCTTGCAGGGGGCATCTGTTTGTGCCAGAAATTGTAAGCCCAATTGGAAAGCCCAAACCTAAGTCAGAATCAGTGAAATGACCAAGCCTGCAGATGAGTAAACCCGGTCCATATAGAAATAAGACGAGCGCCAAATCAGTTGAAACTGATAAGACGTGGGACTGTACGTGTGAATATGTGGAAACTCCCCATGAAGCCATAAAAACGCTGGAAAAACAGATGAATGAAGGACTCATCAACAAATCTCAGCACAAAAGCTCTGCAACTTACTGCAAATTCTCAGCAAAATTCATCGTTCAAAATTCTTAGTTTTATTAGGCTTTCTGCACTTCAATTCAACTTTTCAGCTTTGTTTTTATTATTATATTCCTGTAAACATCCTACATTTTTTTGAAAATACAAATCAATGTCAGGAGTTTATTCCTATGAATTTCAATTTGATTACTTTTACTTTTTGGTATCATATCGTTTAGGAGATTAGAACTGAAGATCAAATTTAGTTCTCGTTTTCGTTTGATTTTAGAAATTAGATATTTTTTACACTTTTTACACGAATTGGCGCACGAGCGCCTGGCACGCCCAGCAATTCGCAAAATTACACAAACAAAACCTTAGTAAATATCCCATCTAATTATGGTTCTATAATGTATGGACCCGGGGCCCACAAATGTGGTCTATTCTGAAAGAGACGTGAACTGGCTAAAAAGCACGCTGAATATAGATGAAGTTCGAAGAAGATATGAATCTGGTAGAACTTATTCTTTGATGTTCCCCGACACTTAGCAGCTGAAGAGGGCAAGAGGCGAAAAATGAATATTAGAAATGGGATCAAAGGTCAGTAAACTTGAAACCCAATTTTTTTGAATAAATGTCAGGAGGTTGGATTGCTCAGATGGGCCCGAGTTGATGGTGTGTGATGACTTGATTCTGGAACTAGGTCAAACGAAAGATAACCCTCGGGTTAGATTTTCGGTCAGATCTTTTTGACCGAAATAAAAAAACCCCGAACCTATCTGTTTGTGTTAATTTAGCGAATTGCTGGGCGTGCCAGGCGCGTAAGCGCCAATTCGTGTGAAAACGTGTAAAAATCTAACTTCTAAATCAAACGAAAACAGGAACTAAATTTGACCGTTAGTTCTAATCTCCTAAACGATACAACACCAAAAAATAAAAGGAAACAAACTGAAATTCATAAGAATAAACTCCTGACATAGTTTTGTATTTTCAACAAAATGTAGGATGCTTACAAAAGATTTATAAATAATTAAAACAAAGCTGGAAAGTTGAGCTTGAATATGGAAAATACTAATTGAAATTGAGGAAATTTGATTGCTGAATTTTGCAGAGAATTTGCAGTGCAGACTTGTGCAGATTTTTTGATGAGTGATTGATGATCTTTTCTTGGATCTGTTGATCGTTTCTTTTATATCAACAAAGGGGAGTTTGCCCACTCCTTTGGCCATCACCTCAAGATCTTCTCCATGTTGCACGTTGCTTCAACTGCTTTGTTTCATCTGTCTTCTTTGGCGCTTTTCTTTGATCTGCCCATGGGCCGGGTTTTCTTAACTACTCCCTGAATTCCTTCTCTAAATCCCTTCGCTCTGTTCACCTTGAATCAACTACCAACCCTTTTCCAATACCATTTATCGCAGCCCCTCAGCTGTTCGCATCGCCGCTGTTCTACCATTCACGGTGCCTCTATCCACCAGGCGCTGTTCCTAAGCCGATCGCTCTACCATGAGGACGTTTCTTTATAGGAATGGAATCTTCTGGCAGCTTGTTCTCATATAAAAGTGTAGAATCTCTCTCACTGGTCACAATACAAACACCTTGTGGACAGTGCGATTGCATCCTTGTGTTTTAGCAGAGAGATTTGTGTAGCCCTGGAAATGATGAATAAGAAATCTAATCAAGCCACGGGGATTTGTGTAACTGGAGTGGATGTGTTTCCATCGCCGCCAAGAGAACATATTTTTTAAGCACAAACCATTCTTCCCACATCAGTTTTCCTGTCCACCAGAAATTGATATATCTCCTGCATCCATGAATTCACAGCTCCAAAACTTGCAGCAAGTCAATTAGAACGTAAGTAAATAGTGAAAATAATAATAATAATAACAAATAAATAAATGCTGGCAACATCTTATCGGCGAAGGGGTGCCAATGTGCTCAAGCCCGGCCCATTTCAGTACTTTCCCAGTATCTCCACAGAATAGTCAAATGGCAACAAATAGATATTGAATATACTTTCTGGAAAATGCTTCATCTATGCACTTCTCCAAAAGTTGTTTATCAACACACCAAGTACCACAAACAAACAAATAATCAATGTGCACGTGATGATCCCGCATTTGTTGTGATATTTAGTCTCCTTTCGTCAGTTGCTACTGTGGGTTATTGTGCTGTGTGTGATAGTATGCAGGGCATGCTGCTTCTGTGATTATTTCAGTATTGATTTTCCATTTCCTTGTGACAGGAGCAATTTTGGCTACTTGTTTTTGGCTCTTGACTAACAATTGTTTTAGTGAAGAAGCTCTGAGCAGTCATGTGGTGGAAAAATGGGTGGAATGGTTGTATTCTTTTGACGTGCACCCGAAAAACACTTTTCTGCCGAAATCCATAGAGTAGTGAGAGAAGACCAGCTTAGATTCTGTAGATATTGATCCGTTATAGGGCTGCACCTTTATAGCTTTGTGGTCAATGCAAGTATATCTCTTTCTCATGGATACTTCTTTTGTAGGTATTGCTCATCGCAGCGTGCAAGTTCAGCTTGGTAAACTCACGTCCACCACAGGTACTTCCATCCCTTTTATGTGCCGCTTGTGTGATTTGCATTGCACTGGGGTCCCATCTCCTTTCCCCAGCAGCCATCTGTGTGCATTTTTAAATTTCTGTTGGTGGTACTTGTGGAGGATAGTTGTGGCTTTGTTTGATGTGTTGGTGCAGTGGTGGACTTTGATTTTTTGGGAGATGATCGAACTTGCTGTTGGTGGTATTGTTGGGTTTCTTGGCCATGTATTGACCTCCTTTTCGTTTCCTAAACTCAATTATAAATATTCCTCCAGAACTTTATGTATTCTAAACGGTCCTTCCCAATCAAGGGACCATTTTCACCATTATCTGCCTTTTGTTTCTATGGGGAGTATCGGTTTCCATGTAACAACGCCCTCATCAAAGCTCTTCCTCTTGACTTTTTTATCTCTTTAGACATTCTCCTGGCAGGTTGCTTGAATGGCTTGAACCCTTCTTTGATAGGGAGTCTGTGCTCCACTAAACTCCGGTCTAGTCCAGACATGTCTTCATATGTCCAGGCAAAACAATCTTTGAACTCTCTCAACAGATCTATCAAATTTTTCTTAATCTCATCTTCCAGCAGTGCACTGATAAATATTACCTTCGGTTTGTTCGGACTCCCCAAGTTTTCTTCTTCCACTGGATCTTGGACTTCGTGTGCGCCATCCTCCATTTGAGCAGGTGCCATCACTAGATCATCTAGCTGGAGTTGGCCTTCTTCATCGTCATCCTCCTCGTGGGTTATTTCTATCCCGAATGCTTCATGTCCCAACTCTTCAAACTGGTCCAGCATTTGCTGCACGTGTAATTTGTGAATAGCGGCTGCAGCTGCCTGCTTTTCCTCTTTGCTGTGCTCAATCATCAATCTCCTCTACCATGGGTTGTATCACTGGCCTATAAGGCACAATGACAGTAGGTTTGACGATTTTGTCAAGGATTGGGCTGGGAGTCGAGCTTTCCATATATACTGCCTGTAAATCCTCGGTGTTTGAGCTCCGAATCTTTATAGGTTCAAAATCTCCATTATAGTATCGGGCTTCAACCGTGCTTGTATTGGCTTGGAATGGCCGTGTGTCAGCTTCCACAATTTTTACTTCGTCTCCCTTCCAAAATAGCAGCAACTGGTGCATTGAAGAGGGCATGCATTGGTTGACATGAATCCAGTCCCTTCCCAGTAAAGCCTGGAAATTAGCAGAAGAGTTTACCAAAAAAAAGGTACAGAGAGAATATAGACTTCCCACTGTGACGTTGCTGGGAACACTCCTATGGTTTTGGTCGACTCCCCTGTGAAAGCAGACGCTGATACTTCAGTAGGTATAAGATCTTCTTCTTTCTTTCCCAAGTTTCCCAATATACTTACTGGCAGCACATTAATCGCTGAGCCATTGTCAATTAGTACCCTTGACACTAGCTTCTCGTTCAGATAAGATTTAATGTATAATGGCTTGATATGCTTCGTCATCTCTGGAGTAGGCTTCTCAATTATCACCTGTTTTGGTTTACTTGAGTGTTTTCCTTTTATGATGACACCTGAACTCCCTTCCAGATTTTCGATTTCCCTTTTATCTTGCTTTTCTGAACCGTGATTCACTACTTTCGGCTTGTCGTCACTGTACTGCTTAAAATTTTCTGGCAATATCACCACGCCTGTGTTGCAGTCAACTGAAATATGAAATTTTCCCACGTGAAAATCGATCGTCCTATTTCTGTGAGCATCACCTTCACTGCTTGAATCCTCACTATCTTCGCCATCCTTGTCCTCCGTGGCTCCCCTGCGAAACTTAGACTTGCTGATCATTGTCCTTGCTAACTCTCGTTTAGCGGCTGTTTTTTCTCTAAGAGCTCTCCTTTTTTGTGTTCTGGTGAGTGCTTTAGGGACTTTATTGTGCCGGACTAATTTCCACATATCATCAATTTCATTATTGGCTGGAAGGACAAACCTGGGTTTGTTATGCTGTTATGCTAGTTTTGCCCCCCGAGACATCTCTACAGGCTTATGTTTCTTCAGCTGGTTAAGCCCTCCATATGAGTTCTTTGGTGGTAATCTGGGACAGTAACTATCCTCTTTCTGGATTTTTCTTTGCATTCGACGATTCATGTCGTCTGAATGATGGGTCTCCCTCATCTTCTTGGGGAAATATTGATTCCTCGGCCAATTAGCCGTAGATCCACCAACATTTCCTGGACTCCCCCTTGAAACATGTTTTGTTGTTGACCCACCATACTTTTTGAAAGCTTCAAACATCTGTACTTTTGGAATCCAATAGGCCCTGACCATTTTCTCGTTCATCACCCGCTTCTCATTCAAGAATTTCCTCAAATCTGTGATGTTCATATTTATGGAAGCTACCGGAGGAAATGGGTCTTCATCTATAGCCATAGAGTTTTGTTTCTCTGGGAATTTCAGAACTCCCTTGTTGATTCTCTCCTGCAGAACATTTTTAAAGGACCAACAAGATTTTGTAGTGTGATTATATGAATCGTGGTACTTACAGTAGTCGCGTCCTTTCGTCTCTTCCCTGGGAGGTACTCGATGGTCTGGCGGGAAGGTAATAAACTTTTCTTTCACTAGATAATCAAAAATCTCATCAGATTTTGAAACATCAAA
>KV001357.1:26122-46944 GCA_001598015.1 Dorcoceras hygrometricum | reverse complement strand
AACTTTTCTTTCACCAGATAATCAAAAATCTCATCAGATTTTGAAACATCGAACGTGTACTGCATGTTCTTAGCAGGGAGTGTGTTATTTTCCTTTTCTGACTCCCCCGTCTTTCTTTTGAGTAAATGGCAGATACATGATCCATTGATACGAAGCTCCGCCAAGGCCACCTCTTCTGAATCCTGATAGTACGAGTCCATCGTTGTCTTCTTCTTGTAAGTTTCCTCTTTTAATAACTCTTCATACTCTGCTACTTTAGAAGACAACTCAAAGAAGTCTCTAAACTCCATGCCTTGGAATTTCTTCTTCAATTCAAAGTCCAGCCCCTTCTGCGCCATTTTGACGAATTCCACTTCTGCTAGGAAGACTTTGCATCTATTTTTCATCTTTTTAAACCTATCCAAAAACATATCCACAGATTCATTTTTCTTTTGGTTAATTCTGGATAATCAGAGATACATACCTCGGGCTCGGTGTGATAAAATTGGGTATGAAATTGCCGTTCCATCTCTTGCCAGGTAAGGACAGAATTTCTTGGCAGCAGTGTATACCAAGTAAATGCTATACCTGTCAGTGTGTTAGGAAATAACCTGAGCTTCAAGTTTGAGAAATTCTCCAGGTTTGCCAACGTCCCGCACTTGATGGTGAATCTGGCAATATGTTCCAGTGTTGATTGCCCATCTTCTCCAGAGAATAAACTGAAATCTGGGATTTTATACCCCCTAGGATAGGGGTTGTTGTGGTCTATCATCTCGGGGTATGGTTTGTGGAATTCGGGACGACCAATTACCCTTAAAGCTGGTCCATACAATTCCTGTACAGTTTCTCTCACCATGTCCAGATTAATTATACCTGCGTTCCTGTTCTGGAGGGGATGATTGTAAAATTATGCCCCCCGAGCTTGATAAGCTCCATTATCAGCATTGAGACCAGTGTTCCCAATTGGGAAACCCATGCCTTCTTCATACAGACCAGGTTGAATCATGGGATTAGTCACACTATAATGTTGCTGGAGATGGGGTCTCGGGTTTCCATTTCCATTTCCTCTCACCATTACAGGGCTTCTCTGGAAAACAGCTTCGTCTTTTTGATGAGGAGGTGTGTACCTTTCATCCAGGCTTGGGGGAGTTGGGATAGAGCGGCGAGTTTCGCCTGCTCTAGAACTCCCTGCGCCTTGTTCCACTCCTTTGTGTTGGAAACTCCCTTGAGTTGTGGATTGAGTAATATGGCTCACCACTGCCTTCACGTAGGCCAGAATACCTTCAGCCATCATTTTGGAAGCCTCCTCCATTTCAACAGTATTCTTCTCTGGAATTTCTTCATGTGATTCGGCAGGCTGTTTTGTTATTGCATGGCCATGAGAGTGGCCTTCAATACGATCCACCATATTCTGGACAGACATTTCCCGATGTTCTTCATCTGCCGGGAGTTCTTCCAATTCAGGCATGCTGCCAACTTCCTTGTTTTTATCAGTTTGCTCTCTTCTTTTAGGCGGCATATCGGTGTCCCACCGGGCGTGCCAAATTTTGTTTGTGTTAATTTAGCGAATTGGTGGGCGTGCCAGGCGCGTAAGCGCCAATTCGTGTGAAAACGTGTAAAAATCTAACTTCTAAATTAAACGAAAACAGGAACTAAATTTGACCGTTAGTTCTAATCTCCTAAACGATACAACACCAAAAAATAAAAGGAAACAAACTGAAATTCATAAGAATAAACTCCTGACATAGTTTTGTATTTTCAACAAAATGTAGGATGCTTACAAAAGATTTATAAATAATTAAAACAAAGCTGGAAAGTTGAGCTTGAATATGGAAAATACTAATTGAAATTGAGGAAATTTGATTGCTGAATTTTGCAGAGAATTTGCAGTGCAGACTTGTGCAGATTTTTTGATGAGTGATTGATGATCTTTTCTTGGATCTGTTGATCGTTTCTTTTATATCAGCACAGGGGAGTTTGCCCACTCCTTTGGCCATCACCTCACGATCTTCTCTATGTTGCACGTTGCTTCAACTGCTTTGTTTCATCTGTCTTCTTTGGCGCTTTTCTTTGATCTGCCCATGGGCCGGGTTTTCTTAACTGCAGGTTTGGACTCTCATTCGGGCTTTTAGTTCTGGGTTTTTATTTTGGTGCAAACACTATCCCAGTATTTTTGGATAGAACAGGATCGGGTTATGGGATCAGTTTAAATTTTGCCACCCCCGATCCTTGTTGCCGCTGGTATACAGGTGACAGCTCCTCAACTGCTCCCATACTAATTTCCATTCTCATGAAATAAAGTGTCGGATGCATTTCGAAGTCAGCCCAATAAAGAGAAGATGTGTATACACTCTCCCCTGTCCGAGTCTCTCTTTCCCTTTACATAAATTTTCGTCTTTTAATTTGTTCGTGCACTTTCTAGATATTCTTGCTCTTAAATAGAATCTATATTTTTTCATTAATGGAAGTAGGTATTATTTCACTGTGCCACCATCCTTTTGAAACTTTTTTACAAAATGTAGTACTATGTATATAATATATGTTTTAAATATTAATTTAATATACATTGATTAGGGTGATATTGATAAAGAATAAGAAGAATAGATTTATTTTGGAGGCTTGGAGCTAATATGAATTTAGCTTTGAGCTTTCTAATATGCCTATATATTTTTAAGCAAATTAGCGAACAGTCTTTTGTTCCATCGAAGAAACAACAGTTATATATTTTTGATATATTACTTTTGATCTGTTCCCATTGAAATGCGATAATGTTAAACAATGAAAATCATATAAACATCACTGCGTAATCAATTGGAGATGATATATTATCTGATTGTTTGAGATATTTGATACCGATGAAAATGAAACTATTACATCATTTTCGAAAGTATAAAATCTAGGAAAATATTCTTTTAAAAGCATACGAAGTCAATATATAACTTTTTATTTACAACTTGTGTTATATTATTATTTAAAATTTATTGTTGGGTATACCACGGAACACCGCCACATAATACGTAGAATCCATCTCATGTTATGATTATCATATATCAAGAGTGTTTTCTGCGTGAAACATAGTTATTCTCGTCAAGATAATAATATGAGATAAGATTAAACATTTCGACCAGCGTTCGAGTTCAAGGGTTAAAAACGACTATCCTTTATGTTTACATGAGATTTGTCTACCAACAAGTGGTATTTTTTCTATATAATATATATGCCTTCAAACCGGTTTGAGAAGAAGTTATTTCGAAGAATCACGCACATTATCATTGGTCAGACGCTTACTCTACCAACTTTGAAATATTTTCTGAGGCATACTACCCTCTTAAATCTATATTGCAGGATGAAAGTATATTTTCAAGCCTGAGTCATTCCAAACATATACTTTCCAAATTCCAGATCAAACAAAGAATATCCTATCAACATCTTCTTGTTTTCCAAACTTTTAGCTCCAAAAGAAATCGGATGCACACAGCTAGTGCAATAAATTCAAATGCCTGCAACCACTTTACAACCATTTAATTGTCAACTTCTTGCAATAAATTTAGAATCATTTTTATGTCTCTCTTTTTACTAATTATTTATTTGTTTTTGTCTCTCTGATGAAGAAAGCAAGATCCATCAAATCTTGTGCTTGAGAAATTAACTCAATCACATGCTACCATTACTACCCATCGTGGCCGCAGCCCAGATGTATTTTCAGCATGCCCTCCCAACCACTTTATTTGCTTCATTTTAGATATTATTAGTTCATTATTTTTCTTGTGACAACTAAGGATTTGAAATAAAATGCAAACGTGTATGACCCAACACTTCATTTCACAGCTATAGAAAATAATTGTATCTTTCATTTGATAAAGTTAAAAAATTTTAGCATACATTTCTTGAAAATCGAAGTTCTAGTTTGTCCCCACGATCTCACATTTGGGTCTGGTACTTAGACTTTGAGTCGAACCAGAGCAGTCTGATTCTTAATAAACTACTCGAGTCTGAATTATATTATATCACCGAATAATGATCAAACTCAACTGATGGATGAGCCTAACTTGAATATATTTATATTTTCTAGTGCGAAACATTTTAGCCATATTACTACACTAGAAATAGATGAGAAAATTTTGCAGTTACGGAAATAGATGATGCACATGCATTTACTAGAGAGCAAAGCCATTAATGTCTCGGAACCACTTCTTTAACAAATCATTAATGGCAATCCCAACGCCCATCTCCCTTATTCAACACCCAGTTCACTCAGCATAAAACTCAATCTACATACATATATAAATATCTCGCCTTAAAGTCCGACGACTCACAATCTCAAAGTCCTTGAAATTCACATTTTGTAAAATAAAAGATGGGGTTTTCTTAGTTTATGCCTTGGCCTTTGCCATTTTGTGCAGCAGTGTTTACTCGCAGACCGCAACATTGGTTCCTGCCATCATCACAATAGGCGATTCTGTTGTTGATGTGGGAAATAATGATTATGTGCACACCATTTTCAAAGCAAATTATCCACCTTATGGCAGGGATTTCAAGAACCACGAGGCCACCGGCAGGTTCTGCAATGGGAAATTAGCCACTGATATTACTGGTAACATTTGTTTGCATTGTCTAATCCTGCTTCATTACATATATGCTAAGTTACAAGATTGTGAAACTGAGGAGATGGGATCTTTGTCTATTCAGCTGAGAATCTTGGATTTACGAGCTACCCGCCGGCGTATCTGAGTCCCCAGGCAACGGGGAAGAGCCTTCTTATAGGAGCCAATTTTGCTTCTGCTGGAGCTGGATATGATGATCGTACCTCCCTTTTGAGCGTGAGGAAATTTTAAAAAACATTTCGTTTTTCACTTAGTCGATGAAGATTTTAATAATTATAACTATGGGTAGTTTCGTAAAATGATAGAAAAATAATACTATTATGTAAATTGGACTATATAATTTACTCGTACGTAAATGAAAATATAGTTTAAATAAATTGGATGGAGGGAATATGTACTATTATTTTTTGATCAATATACTCTTGTTATTAAGTACTCATTAACATCACTTTCAATTATTTTTTTAATCTTATTTGAGCATCCATTAAATAAGGGTGAAATGATAGAATCATCTGAAAATTTCTTTTGCCATTAACTTTTTTTATTGTGAACAGTGAAAACTGTATAAGCATATGTCGGGGGTGTATAGACTGAATTTGATTTTGAATTAAATTTTCTGCAGCAAGCAATTCCATTGTCACAACAAATACAGTACTACAAAGAGTACCAAGGGAAGCTAACGAGCGTGGCTGGAAGCCAGCAAGCAGCATCAATTATCAATGGTGCAGTGTACTTGGTGTCTTTTGGGAGCAGTGATTTTGTTCAGAATTATTATGTGAACCCTTTCCTCTACAAAGCCTACACTCCTGACCAGTACTCTTCATATCTTGTTGGCATCTTCACAGATACAATCAAGGTATGATAAATAAGTATATATCATACTCTTTTGCTTGAGAGTGTGTGCGAGCGTATGAAAAATGAACCCCGGATCCGAAAAGGAAGAATTTAAAATGCTTGAGTACTGAATATATCTTTAATTAGGTCCGGATTACAAAAATCCATTTACAACAATTCCATGAGTCTTATGTGTAAATCTTGGCCAATTTTTATGGACAATGCGTTCGAACGAAAAATGACAAATGATCGATCCTATAAAGTAGGATAATGCGTTTATGATAGAATGAAAAGAAGTTAACAATCTTTACTTGGCTTGTGTGTTCGAAGCAGACTCTACATGGGCTAGGAGCAAGAAGAATCGGGGTGACTTCACTTCCACCAACAGGCTGTCTACCTGCAGCAAGAACCCTATTCGGTTTCCACCAAAGCGGCTGCGTATCCAGGCTCAACACTGATGCTCAATCTTTCAACAAGAAGCTCAGCTCCGCAGCTACACAGCTTCAGAAACAGCTTCCAGGCCTCAAACTCGTAGTTTTCGACATCTACAAACCTCTATACGACATCATTGCAAATCCAGCCAAAAATGGTACCAAAATATCGACTAATTTATCCCCCCCTAACAAACAAAACCTTCGTTAGCAGTGCATCCCATGATTATTCACTATCTGTTTCTGTTTTCCAGGCTTCAAAGAAGCGACGAAAGGTTGCTGTGGGACCGGAACCGTGGAGACGACGGTGTTCCTCTGCAACCCGAAGTCCATTGGCACGTGCAATAACGCGTCCGAGTACGTCTTTTGGGATAGCGTGCATCCATCTGAGGCTGCCAATAAACTTCTTGCCGATACCTTGATCATTCAAGGGATAGGTCTGATCGGCTGATCATAATGGATTTTTATATATTTTATTCGACCATAGCGTCTCCTGCTTCCTCCTTGTTTTCTTGCTGTTCTTATTTTGTTTAGTTTGTACTTCTATATTGTCCACGACGATAAAGGTTAAATAGCCTGTAATCCATGGGTATGGTTTTGTAATAAACACGTATATGTGTTCAGTCATCAAAACTATATATAAATAGATCACTACTTAGGGACTTTATCAAACATGGCTCACAAGTCACATGGCTGCATGTCACATCTTTGGCTTTGGTTAACCGTAACCATAACTGGTTCTGGATCTCTTGGTCTAGTGGTAACGATGAAGCCAAATATCTTAGTGGTCCGAGTTCTAATCCTTCCGTGGGATGTTATGATATGTTAGATTAGAATCCTGAAAAATTTTAATGGTATATTCAAAAACACAGTAAAGATACTTGTCATTACAAAAAGTAATGCACCAGATCAAATTCCTGAATACACATAATGGAACATCAGTTTTTTATATTCTGAGTTAATTACTTATGTACTCTATTTTTAAGTGTGTTTTAATTTACAAAACACAGTCAGTCATGAATGTGTTTTGCAATAACTGAAAACTGATTCTTGAATATTGGATTAGAAGATTCAAATTTTGAGTATTTTTAAACCCAACTTCTACAGTAGTTTCCACAATGGCTAATTGTTTAAAAGTTGGTGTTGCTGATTCTTGCTACACCAGTATCAATAGATAGATATTAGTGTTAAAAAATATATATACTCTTATTCGAGTTTGCTTATACATACACACATAATATGTTATTTTTAAACAGAAGTATCAATATCTATGTTATGTTATTAAGCATCTAGTGGGGGTGATACTTTAAAATATTTTCAAATTTGACGAGATCAGTAACCGCTAAATTTCAGTTTCTCAATCTGTTCAGATTTTTCAAACTATAGAAAATGCAGAAACATTTTGATCAATCGGTTAACTTTATAAAACAGGAAAGTATATAAGTCAGGACACAATATTTATTTCTGAAAGCTCATAAATTAAAATGTTTCCACTTCATCTGTTTGAATAAGGATTCAAACAAAGATGATTATGGTTAAAAGATACTATTAACATTACTTATTCATCGAAAACTACTCAATTTGATTTTTTGGTTTTCTCGAACTACCCATTTTTTATTTTTACGATTTTCATATTCTAAATTTTGTAACTTTTCCAAAGATATACTAATTTGCCAACAGTACCTAATTTCCCTCAATAACTCCGGTGTCAAATTTTTAGTCCTCAATACAAATTAAACGCGTGATTTTTTATAATCCTACTGCTTCCAAAAGTTAATAATAATGATAATGATAGGCGACCTTGGTTTCTTTATATCATAGAGTTTGTTCTTTGACAAAAGCAGGCGAATAAAGAATGTGAATATAACAAATATGCCGTTTGAGCTATGAAGTAGATAAATATGGAGCCAAATAATTACGATCGAGTTCAATTTTCTTATTGGAAATTTTGTTAGCATGATAGGGCGAGCCCCTCCACTGCCTACGTGTAGCTTAGACAACAACCATTTGTCCGGTTATCTCCAATCATAACTCTATTTTGGTGAAATATTTAAACTATAATGATGCAGTTTCTGTACCAAATACAACATTCATCTGCAACCCAATTACTTCAAAGATTATGTCAAAAATATATATTTTCACAATATTTCCATTAATTTCTATATATTAATACTACTTATATTTACATATTATCTTTTAATAAATTTACCATAACGAGTTATTATTGATTATATGTTAATCACGTATACATTTTAAAATAAAAATAATTTTATTTAAATTTAGTAATTTATTTACATTTTATAAAAATTATAAAAAATTTCATATATAAAAAATAGAACTAGTTTAATATTAATTAGTATTAAAAATAAATTAGGATAGTCAATTTACCATAATATTGATTTTTTTAAAATTATTTCATATAAAATATATTTTTTAACAATAATTATTTTAGTGGATGGAATAGGATTCTCTGCGTCAAATATGATTTTTTTTTTTCTATGTTCCGCATTTTGAAAATATAGCGTAGCCCGTTGAAGATGATTTTCTAGCACCAAAATGTGCAAAACACTATTTTGTTGCCGAGTTGGGGACGCCTTTGGTCCATCTACCGCTATAAAAAGGAAGGCATGACTTCATTTAAATAGATAGTATAATTTTTTTCCCTTTCAATATACATCTTTCTGTGCTCTGTTTCTTCGTTGGAATGGCCAGCTTAAGTTTTCAATATGGTATCAGAGCAGTGTGATCTATCACTCTGGTTGGTGCTCATTCCTCTCTGCATCATCATCATATCTATTTTGAATTCATCCTCATCATATCTATTTTGAATTCATCCTTTATCCACCTCAGTGGCGAGAAGCAGCCGAGGTCAAGCTATGAATCAGATTCCGATGATTCGTACAACTTTTGAGGATTCAAGCAGTCCATACCATCTCCTAAACAGAGATATCCAACTACTTGTATCCAATCTCCTTGAAGGATCGAACTACAAAACTTGGAGTCGCGGCATGATTGTGGTGTTAAAAACAAAGGATAAGCTCGGCTTTGTCGACTGTTCAATCGATCGTCCTCGATGGTCTATTATACGGATCATCGACCAGACGTAATAGCATGGTGATATCATGGTCTTAAATTCCGTAGCCTGAGATATAACGGATAATCTAATAAACATGTTGACTTCTCGTGAGTTCTGGACAGACCTGCATGACAGGTTCCACGAGAGTAATGCTCCACGAATATATCAATTAAGAAGCTGCTAAGTGGAACAAAACAAGGATCTATGGACATAAGTTTGCACTACACCAAGTTGCGAACATTGTTGGATGAGCTGAGAGATCATCAGCATACTTCAGGCTGCAATTGTGGCTCTTTGAAGGAATTGATGGGCCATCAGAATCAGGATCATATTATGCATTTTTTGTTTGGGCTGAGTGATTCATGCACAAATTCGTGCACAGGTCCTAATGTAGGGGTGTCAATTCGGGTGGGTTCGGGTCGGGTTGGGTAAAATTTTAAAAAAAATTCTGAACCCGAACCCGAACCCGAACCAACCCGAAATGTATCAACCCGAACCTGATTTTTTTCGGGTGGTTCGGGTCAGGTTTTCGAGTTTGGGTTACATTTTAGTGTCGAATTTGGGTGGATCGGGTGGGTTCGGAGTCGGGTTGGGTAAAAATTTTAAAAAAATTCTGAACCCGAACCCGCTCCAACCCGAAATGTCTCAACCCGAACCTGATTTTTTTCGGGTGGGTTCGAGTCGGGTTTTCGGTCGGATCAGAATTTGAAACCCCTATCCTAATGCTTGATCCTTGCACTCGTCATGCAAGAACGGCAAAGATCCATTCATTACAGCCTCATCAAGATAATTGTTGATCATTCTGTTGATATAAATAATGTTAACTCTCCAATGATTGCTGAAGTATCCTTGAGATCTTCTCAAGGCAAAAAAGGAGGAAAGGCGGATAAAGTTGTTTGCTCACATTGTCATTTCATGAACCATATGGTCGATAAGTGCTATAAGTTTCATGGGTGACCAGCAGGACGTCCTACGCTCAGACGACAACAATCTTAGAACAATGTGCACGCTTGCAGTCTAGTGCAGCAGAATCATCTTCGAGCATGCCAGGGGATAACTTGACTCAAAACTGCAGACAACTTATTGAGTTTCTGAGCACTAAGCTTCGAGTGGGTAAAGGTCTTCACATGGAATTGCAACAACAAGAACCTACTTTGTCGTGTTTCTTTGGTATATGCTCCACGTCATCCTCGATTTCCACAATATCATGAATGGATTGGGTCATGGATACCGGAGCTACTCATCATATTTGCTGCCCCATATCCATGTTCCATTCCTTTAAATCAATGAAGTAAAAAGTTACACTACCAAATAATTTTACGATTCTGATTGCCCCTATTATCACCTCGGGACCCGAGGACCGAGAAACACGCTTCAGCCCAGACCTATGCCACTAAGATCGAGAAATCTCCTGAGGCCTTGCCACGAGATCGGGCGTTTCCGAGGACCTTTGCTCAGATCGGGAGTTTTTCCCGAGGACAACGCCATATCTACCAGAATCCAGCTCAGATACGTCTTTCCTTATTTGAAGAATCCAAGGATGATACGTCTTTCCTAATTTAAACGATAAGATCCCGAGGATCATGGAGAATATCTCACCCGAGATACCCGTTGCATGCGAATATTTGCCAGGATATGCTCATCTCCACCGCCTAGCCCGTCTATAAATACCAGGTACGCCCCATTCATTCTACACACACATTCTAGCATCCTTTTGCACCCAGCATATATTTTCTCCTGCTCTCTTTGCTATCGCATCCTGCTCGACTTAAGCATCGGAGGGGCTTCGTCGGACACACTTCCGGCATCCTCTGACCAGTGATTTTTGGTTGTAGGCTCGAAGAAGAAGCATTCTCCATCCACCAGTGCCCGACGTTCCCGAGCTCCCGACGTGGTGGTATCAACTCGTCGGCTGAGATATTTGGCTACATCAATTGGCGACGTCTATGGGAAAGATAGAAGAAGAAAGAATACAAGATGCCACCAAAGAGGACTAGAGCTCAGGGTACTGGAGAAACCAGCCGCACAGAGAGTATGTCTCAGGGGTCAGAGAACCCCAATATCACTGCGGCCCAGATAGCTCAACTGGTAGCGACTACTGTGGAACAAATATTGGCAAACCGACCTGAGTTGCACCCGTCGCCCGATCAACAATATGAGGAAATAAGGAAGCTTGGGGAGGAAATCGTGCGGCTAAGGGAGGAAAGAAGCTCGGAACCTCCTCCCCCATCTATTCGAGAGGTGCCCTTCTCTGCTGAGGTACTGGCTGCTGAGTTACCTCAGCACTTTAAGTTTCCAAATGTAGGAGAGTATGACGGGATGGGAGATCCCGAGGAGCACTTATCCGAGTTACCTCAGCACTTTAAGTTTCCAAATGTAGGAGAGTATGACGGGATGGGAGATCCCGAGGAGCACTTATCACGGTTTGAGAACGCCGCACTCCTCCACCAGTATGCTGATCCTATCAAGTGCAGAGTCTTTCTCACCACTATGGTCCGATCTGCACACCAGTGATTTAATCTCTTGCCAACTGGGAGTATCAAATGTTTTCAGGATTTCAGCCAGGCGTTCCTTCATCAGTTTTCCAGTAGCAAGAAGCAACCGATGATGACGCTGAATTTGTTTACGGTGAAGCAGAAAGAACAGGAGAGTCTTCGGGAATACATCAGGCCTTTCAACAGAACTATTATTGAGGTGCCATCTGCCACGTCGGACTTGCTGATCGGGGCGTTTACCCAGGGGTTGCGAGGGGGTGATTTCTTCAGATCCCTGATCAAGAAACACCCGAAGACATTTGATGAGCTTCTTACTAAAGCCGAGAAGTATGTTAATGTGGAAGAGATACAGTCCTAGAGGAGGAGTGAGCAGAGAGCACCACCTCGGCCGGGTATTTCGAGTAGAGAGAGCCCCGCCGAGGCCGTCTAGGCAAGAACCTCCTTTGCTGTTGGGAGAATTCACCGCTCGAACACCATTGAAGGTGAGAAAGGTTCGAGCTTTGGAGATTTGTGATGAGCGGAAGGTAGTGCAACAACCTCGGGGGAGTGATGGGGCCCCGAGAAATCCCAGGACAGATAAATTTTATGATTTTCACAGGGATTATGGTCACACCACCTCGGAATGTCGACACTGGGACAATGAGTTGGAGCGTATTATACAAAGTAACCCCGACGTGCGGACATCGCTAGTAGGGGATGGACAGCCTCGGGGGGAAAAGAGGACCCGAGGAGGAGAAAAGTGGCGACAGTATAAAAGGCCCTCAGGGCGAGAGAAGACACCACGGAATCAGGATCGGGGCCCTTCTAGAGGAGAACAGAGATCACCCCAGACTCGGGGAGTTATCAACATGATTTCAGGAGGACCTACTGTTGGGGACTCCAATCGGGCGAGGAAGGCGCGGTGTCGTCGGATGGAAGCCATGGAGGTTGAGAGAGGCGCTCGGGGCCTACTATCTCATTTGGTTTTGAGAACTTACCTGTGGATGTGGAAGCACACAATGAAGATCTGGTTATTCGGGCAATGATTGCAAATTATGAAGTGGCACGCATCTTTGTGGATTCTGGGAGCTCGGTTAATGTATTCCTCAAGAGTGCTGTGGATCAGATGGACCTTGGGGAGTATCATATGGAGCCCGTTCACACACCTCTGTTCGGATTCACTGGTCACTCTTTACAGACAGTGGGAGTTGTTCAATTGCCCATTTCACTTGGCTCGGGGGAGTATAGGAAGACCAAGGTCATCGAGTTTACTGTGGTAGATGCCCCTTCTTCTAACAACGTCATCTTGGGGAGGCCAGCCATGGCCCCGTTCCTGGTTGTGGCCTCGACATTACATCAGAAGATTAAGTTTCTAGTTGGAGAGTCAGTGGGTGAGATCCTCGAGGATCGAAAGATGGCGAGGAAGTGTTATGTAGAAGAGGTGAGAGTGGACAGAAGGTGGCCAAGTCCCGGGACCAAGACCATCCTAGGGCTCGGGAAGACCAAGGTGTAAACATGGTCGGAGAGGATTTTCAGTTGACTACTGAGGACGAGGAGGAAGAAGTAGTCCTCGTTCCTCCAGCTGGGGTTGTGAAGATAGCTAAGACTCTTCCGGAGGATGTATGGGAACAGTTGGTCCAGTGCATGGGGAGGAACAAGGATGTGTTCGCCTGGTTCCCTTCCAATCTCAAGGGGGTCAGGCGCGAGGTGATGGAGCACATACTGAATGTTGACCCGAGTTCCCGACCAGTCATTCAAAAGAGGAGACACTTCGAGCCTGAGAAGGACGTGGTAATCCGGAGTCAGGTCGGGACCTATTGCAGGCTGGGCACATACGAGAGGTACATTTCCCTACCTGGTTATCTAATGTTTTTCTGGTACCTAAAGCAACAGGAAAATGGCGGATTGTGTGGACTTCCGAGATCTGAACAAGGCCTGCCCCAAAGACTATTAAACGCTTCCCAGGATTGATCAGCTCGTCGATTCCACCTTGGGACACGAGCTGCTCAGTTTCCTGGATGCCTATCAGGGGTATCATCAGATTCCATTGGCCGAGGAAGATCAGCGTAAGGTCAGTTTTATTACAGCAGATGGAACCTTCTGTTATGTCATCACGCCCTTCGAACTTAAGAATACAGGGGCAACTTATCAAAGGCTGATGGATAAGATGTTCAAGAATCAGATCGGGCGAAATGTGGAGGTGTATGTTGATGATATACTGGTGAAGTCTAGGGAGGAGAAGAATTTTATATCTGACGTGGAGGAAACCTTCCGTACTCTTCGTGACTATCAAATCAAACTGAACCCCGGCAAGTGCTTATTTGGAGCTCGGATAGGAAAATTCTTGGGATACATGGTCACTCGTCGAGGAATCGAAGCTAACCCCGAGAAGGTGTGATCCCTTGCTTCAATGTGTCCTCCTCGGAATATTCAAGAGGCCCAGAGTTTTATAGGGAGGATTGCTGCTCTCTCCCGATTTATCTCGAGGTCGACCGACCGGAGTCTCCCTTTCTTGAAGATACTCCGTAAGGCCAAGCATTTTGAATGGAATGAACATAGCGAGAAGGATTTTCAGGAGCTCAAAAAATATCTGAAGGGGTTGCTCGTTCTTAATAAGCCCGAGCTCGAGGAACCCTTGTTTGTATATCTGGCCATCACCCCACAAGAATCTAGCTCAGTTATCATCCGGGAAGAAGGACAGAGCATCGGACATTATATTTTGTGAGCCATGCTCTGAAAGGGGCCGAACTGAATTACACTATGCAGGAGAAGTTGGCTCTGGCCTTGGTTATTATAGCTCGGCGTCTCAGGCCGTATTTTCTATCTCATACCATCACTATGCTCACTAACAGTGCCTTAGGACAGATTGTATCTCATCCCGACGCCTCTGGGAGACTTGTCAAGTGGGTCACCAAGCTCAGTGAGTATGATATGCAGTTCAATCCTTGGGCAACGATCAAGGCGCAGACGTTAGCAGATTTCTTGGCAGAAACAGTACACCTCGAGCAGGAGGAGAGGTGGAAAGTCTATGTAGATGGTTCCTCTTGCTCGACTGGAAGTGGCGTCGGGATATTCCTGGTGTCCCCTTGGGGGGAGGAAACAAGTCTGGCAATCATTCTTGATTTCAAGGCCTATAATAATGAAGAGGAGTATGAGGCCTGCTTGCCGGGCTCCGAGCAGCTAAGAGTATGGGGATAGATCGGGTAGTGCTCTATTCTGATTCCCAGTTGGTAGTTCAACAGAGCAACATGAGGTTTGATATAAAAGATAAGAAGATGGTGAAGTATGCGGAGGCACTGAGCGAGTTCATGGAAACCTTTTCTGAGGTAGTCCTGGAGCAGTACCTCGGGAAAACAATGAGAAGGAAGACAAGCTCGCGAGGATGGCTAGTTCTCTTTCTCCATCCTCGGGAGAAGAAGTGCAGGGGAAGGAGCTGTATCGCAGGTATATCAGTTTGGGCAGAACCATGGAAAAGTACCGGCCTCAGACTGGCGACATGATATCTTGGAATATATTCTGTGAAGAGTCGTGCCCGATGACCCTCGACTTGCTCGAGAAATTAAGGGTCGGGCACAGCGCTTCGTTATATTGGACGATCATCTGTACAAGAGGTCTTTATCACGGCCACTACTGAAGTTCTTGGGTCCCAACGAGGCCAGGTATGTACTGAGAGAAATTCACGAAGGGTGTTGTGGAAATCACTTGGGCGCAGTAGCTCTGGCTCGGAAAGCTCTAATCGCAGGTTTCTTCTAGCAGACTATGCAGCAGGATTCTACTACTCTTGTCCGGTTTTGTCAGGGTTGCCAGAAACATGCTAATCTATAGAAGCAGCCTGCCGAGCCTCTAAGGACCGTCATTTCCTCGTGCCCGTTTGATCAGTGGGGGATGGATATAGTGGGACCTTTCCCACCGGCTAGAGGACAGAGGAAGTTCCTATTAGTTGCTGTTGATTACTTCTCTAAGTGGGTGGAGGTAGAACCCTTAGCGAAGATATCCGAGACCGAGGTATTGAGATTTTGATGGAAGAACATCGTCTGCCGCTTTGGAGTACCTCGGAGACTCATTTCAGATAATGGGAGACATTTCTGTGGGGCTAAAGTTTGGGCGTGGTGTCAAGAGTTGAAGATCGAGCAGGTCTTCACCTCGGTAGCCTATCCTCAGAGCAACAGTCAAGTAGAAGTTACTAACCGAACCATCGTGCAAGCCCTCAAAGCACGGTTGGATTCGGCTAGGGGAAGATGGGCGGATGAACTACCTAGTGTGATCTGGGCTTATCGCACGATGACCCGAGCAGCTACCGGCGAAATGCCTTATTGTATGGTATATGGGACGGAAGCACTTCTACCAGCTGAGATTGGCCAAGATAGCCTTTGAGTATGCAGAGGATAATGGGGAGATACGGGGCCTCGAGCTGGATCATGATGAGGAGAGAAGAGCTCGGGCCGCTGTGCGCTTATCGGCATATCAGAGGAGAATGGCACAAGCTTATAAAAAGAGAGTGCGGCCTCGGAAGTATGAACTGGGAGACCTCATCTGGAGGAGGATACAGTATCAGGGGGACAGAGAAAAGTTGGATCCAAAGTATGAAGAGTCATACAAGGTGGTCGGGAAAGCTGGAGTAGCGGCCTAATATTTGGAGGATGGGCAAGGAAGGAGAGGACGTCGGCCTTGGAATATTATTCACCTCTGGAAGTACTATGATTAGACTTTGATTCTTTATCATTTGTATACATCTAGGATTTGCTCGGCTACCTCTTGTAACAACTACCTTATGAAATAAAAGCTATTATTCTCTCAACTCATGGTTTTCACAATCAGACTCCTCGGGTGCAACCCCACCTGAGAAAAAAAGCCCGACCAGCTCGGCACTAAAGCCCAATTCCGCATTGGCACCTCTTCGCGTGGCTCTTCCACGTGAACCCAAAAGCCCGACCAGCTCGGCACTTAAGCCCAATTCTCGTTGGCACCTCCTCGGGTGACAACCCCACCTGAGCACAAAAGCCCAATTCCGCATTGGCACCTCTTCGCGTGGCTCTTCCACGTGAACACTTAAGCCCAATTCTCATTGACACCTCCTAGGGTGGCAACCCCACCTGAGCACAAAAGCCCAATTCTGAATTGGCACCTCTTCGCGTGGCTCTTCCACGTGAATACTTAAGCCCAATTCTCATTGGCACCTCCTCGGGTGGCAACCCACCTGAGCAAAAAAGCCCGACCATCTCGGCACTTAAGCCCAATTTTCATTGGAACCTCCTCGGGTGGCAACTCCACCTGGGCATAAAAGGCCCGACCAGCTCGGGCAACAAATCTACAGTGAAGTAATCTAGCTCGGACAAGCACCGTGCCCTGCTCGGGCTTCCCCCCTGCAAGCTTTGACAATCACGCCTCAAGAGATACTGATACTAAGTAGCTTTCGCTCAGCTACGAGTATTAGTGTTACTCTATTCGGTCATAAGTGGTTATTTAACTCATGTTCTGCTCAGGTCATTTCTTTGATTTGTTCAGTTATAAGTGATCGTCTATCTTGGTTGCTCATTTTTTTATGTGATTGGGTGTCCCTACTTCGTTCAGTATTAAATTTATAAATTAAAAGCTCGGGAAAACAGAAATGAGATCAAAGGGTAATTTCATTAAATGTTGGAATTTACAATACAGAGAAAAATCTAAATACAACTATGACTTGTAGGGAGCTCGGGGGAGTAGCGCCTGCGCCATCCTCTTCATCATCCTCGTCGGCCTCCTCCTCATCTTCATCGAGCAGCTCCTCTAGGGCCCGACTCACGCTAAGGAAGGGAGCTGGGTGCTCCTCCTCGGAGTAGCCGTTGGCTCGGAATTGAGCCACATAGCTTTCGAAGCTGGTCCTGAAGTAATCCAGAAACTTATTCGCGCACAGGTTGTCGAACTCAGAGGACTTCAAGAACTCCTCCTTGCCGAGACCCCATGGGTTCGTGGCTTCGCTCCTTAGGCGTCCGATCTCCTCCTCGGCTCGGGCCTTGGTCTCAGCGAGCTCGACCTCTAGTGCAGTTTTCTTAACCAGAGCGGCGTCGAGCTCCGACCTTATTGCCTCCTTCTCTGCAACCAAAGACCTCTTCTCAGCCACCAGAGCCGCCCTCTGAGCTTCTAGCCTCAGCCCTTGGGTCTCCAGCGCCTCTCTTTGCGCCTCGGCCTCCCTCTCCTCCTCGGCCCTAACCGCCTCTAGATCCGCCAGCCGCACCTCGAGCTGGGTACAATTCTCGACCGTCTCATCGAAGTGTCGGCGGATGTCATTCACTTTTCGCTGAGCTTGGATGAGGCGTTTTATCACCTCTACTCCCCAAGCCATTACCTGCATAAGAATCAAGGATCAGAATGCTAACACAAGCAGGAAACTAAATCTCGGGAATATAGGGAATTTACCGATACGAGTTGGGCCGTGAATAAGCCCACAGCCTCAGAGTTGGTGGCGCCCCGCAATCGACCAATGTACCGGTCCGGGACCATGTTATAGAGAAACCCCGTGGCCACTGCCCCGACTGGGAGACCACCAATGAGTCCTCGAAGAGGTTGAGGGCGGGAACCCGTGCAGGACCCGTTTCCTTCCTCGGTCCCCCCATCGGGGAAGAGACCTCGGGAATGGTAATAACCGACATCGGCTTGGGACGCTCCTCGGTCGTCAAGGTCGGGGGTGTCGGTGCCCGGCGCTCCTCGACGGCAGGAGTGGGCTGTGCTACCGAGGCCGAGGCACCTTATTCTTCAGACGCCGAGCCTTCTTCTCGGCAGGGGTGGAGGCCTCCTCTTATTCACCACCTTCGCCGGGGGTGCTGCCACCCCCGAGGAGCCCCCCTCAGTCTCCTCCTGCAAGGCCTTCAGCATTGCCGCTTTACCCATGCGTTCGTCTACAAAATAAGAAGCAAGGTAGATATTAGTTCGGGCAAAACACAAGATCGGGTATATGTGATGACACGACTAAGGCGAGACGCGGTGATAACTAGGTCCCCGACAAGCTCGACCTCCCTCTTGCTAAACCCGAAATAGCACAAGAGGTCCTATTTCACCAGCTCGGGCGCATTGTAGCTCTGCTCGCGCATGGCTTTGAGGAAGGAGGCCAGGTTGGGGGACCGCTCGGGAGTTGAAGGAGTAAGGTTATACATATTGTCCCTCCAGGACATATCACACCTCCAAGGATTCCTCTTCTTCCCGGCCTTCTTAACATAGATGAACCTGCTCATCCACCCCTTGTGGGAGCTCGGGTTCCCCTTGATGAAAGTGTGGTCCCCCTTGTGGGACAGGTAAAATTTCCCAGGTCCTAGCCTCTTGATCTGGACTAATTGTATGAGGACCTAGGGGATGAGGGGGATGTTGTGATAGCGAGGAGGACGGCCAAGGCCAGTAGGAAGCTATAAGAGTTTGGGGCCACTGGCTCGGCCTAATCTTAATATGCTGGCACAAGGATGTAATGAACCTAGGGATCGGGAACCTAAGGCCCATATCTATCTGGTTCACGTAGAAGGTATGGAAGCCAGGAGGAGGGCGATGAGCCCTCTCGTCGGGATGAGGCAAGACTACCTCAAACTTATCTAACATCCCCCCATCTCTTTTATGAGGGAGATGTCGGACAACCGGAGATTGGAGGATTTCTCCTCATACCAAGGAAGACTCGAAGACCCTAGTTCAGCCTGGTCGAGAAGCCAAGGCTCTTTGGTCTCTTGCTAGTAGGGACGCTATCTATCGAGTTAGCCACGCTCCTAACTACGCTCTCGGTAGATGAAGACATTTTAAGAAGACTTACTAGATTGAGTGGGAGATTGGGAAAATGGCAGGATAGCTCGGGAACGAGAGTGAATTTTGGTAGAGTTTCGCTACGCTCAAGAAATGAAAGTGAGGAATGAGGGGAGATCTTCGAATATTTATAGGAAAGATGGGTGAATCATGACCGTCCGATCTCGCACTCGTCAACGGCCCAGATCACCTGGGGAACTCCAACGGTCACCTCGGTCATCGGGTTCCCTGAATCTTGACCATCCGTTCGAATCTTATCAACGGCTGAGAGGCGTCATCACAAGGATCATGGTTTTCTCCCGAAAACACAACCCGACCTTCATCCAACCATCCACGTATCCCTTCATCGACGGTTGTAGTACGAAAACGCGAGGATCATGGTCTTCTTTAGAATTGTGGATTTCAGCTCGGGCCCTGACCTCAGCTACATACACTCCTATACTTCAATCCTTAGTATAGGACTTGCGGTGGGGGATACTCTTGATGCCCCCTATTATCACCTCGGGATCTGATGACCGATCAGCGCACTTGAGCCCCGACCTATGCCACTAAGATCGAGAAATATCCCGAGGCTTTGCCACGAGATCGGGTGTTTCTCGAGGACCTTTGCTCAGATTGGGAGTTTTTCCCGAGGACAACGCCATATATACCAGAATCCAGCCCAGATACGTCTTTCCTTATTTGAAGAATCCAGGGATGATACGTCTTTCCTAATTTAAACGATAAGATCCCAAGGATAGCGGAGAATATCTAACCCGAGATACCCGGTGCATGCGAATATTCGCCAGGATATGCTAATCTCCACCGCCTAGCCCCTATATAAATACCAGGTACGCCCCATTCATTCGACACACACATTCTAGCATCCTTTTGCACCCATCATATATTTTCTCCTGCTCTCTTTGCTCTCGCATCTTCCCGACTTAAGCATCGGAGGAGCTTCGTCGAACACACTTCCGGCGCCCTCTGACCAGTGATTTTTGGTTGTAGGCTCGAAGAAAAAGCATTCTCCATCCACCAGTGCCCGACGTTCCCGAGCTCCCGACGTGGTGGTACAACTCGTCGACTGAGATAATTTGGCTACGTCAGATTCCAAGTCAGATACCGGAGCTTCTCGATCTCTTTTGTTTCTGATTTAGAACATCAACAGAAAGACATTGGGATGGGTAAAAGAGTTGGGAAACTATATGCACCGGAAAAATCACATATGTCTTCTTCTGATGTCTATAACATTTATGCTTCTAAAATAATGAACCGTTATTCGCCATCCTATTGAATAATTGGGGCTTCTGCCCCTTACAGGGTCACTCGCTGCATCCAAACTTAGGCCACTACAACTGAAAAACGACAGTATCGTATGGGACATCCTTTCCCTAGTCAAAAGTGTTAGAGTAGATGCCCAACTAGCCAACTTGTGGCATGTGGGTTTTCATTGACTCTTGTACAAACGATCTTTATATATGATATTCGCATTCTTTTATATGGCATTCTTTACTTTCATTATGTGTGTAATGATTTACAATTGTGTTGAGTAAAGACCTAGATTACACTAAAGCGTATGTTAGATGTGATAGTGGGTATGACGGCTATCATGAAACACATCTAATAGTCGCTGTGTATTCTGAACATGTTCCTAGTCGATTGGGCCGTCAAAACGAGGATAAGG
>KV001356.1:123068-150758 GCA_001598015.1 Dorcoceras hygrometricum | reverse complement strand
ATAGGTAGTATTATGTATGGCATGATCTCGACTAGACCGGATGTCGCATATGCTCTGAGTGTCATGAGCCGCTACCAGGCCAACCCCGGCCAATTGCATTGGAAGGCTGTGAAGGATATTCTTAAGTACTTGCGAAGGACTAAGACTATGTTCATGGTCTATGGGGGTGGGACTAAGAATATGTTCATGGTCTATGGGGGTGGGACTAAGAATATGTTCATGGTCTATGGGGGTGGGACTAAGAATATGTTCATGGTCTATGGGGGTGGGACTAAGAATATGTTCATGGTCTATGGGGGTGGGACTAAGAATATGTTCATGGTCTATGGGGGTGGTGAACTGAAACTGGAAGGCTACACTGATTCTAGCTTCCAGTGTTACGTGGATGATTCGAAATCAACCTCTGGATTTGTATTCATGCTCAATGGTGGTGCTGTCTCTTGGAAGAGTTCCAAGCAAGACACCATTGCGGATTCAACCACTGAGGCTGAGTACATTGCGGCATCAGCTGCTGCTAAGGAGGCTGTTTGGATAAGGAATTTTGTCTAAGAGTTGGGCGTCATTCCTAATGGAGTTGGTCCAGTCCCGGTGTACTGCGACAACACGGGTGCCGTTGCGCAAGCAAAGGAGCCTAGGTCTCACCAAAGATCCAAACACATACTGAGGAAATACCACATAATCCGGGATATTGTGGCTAGAGGTGACATAGCAGTTGAGAGAGTCGCCTCTGCGGACAACGTTGCTGATCCACTTACGAAGCCCTTGCCTGGACCGTTGTTTGAAAAACATCACGAAACAATGGGACTACTTTTGATGAGAAGTTGGCTTTAGGGCAAGTGGGAGATTGTTAGAGTAGATGCCCAACTAGCCAACTTGTGGCGTGTGGGTTTTATAGACTCTTGTACAAACAATCTTTATATATGATATTCGCATTCTTTTATATGGCATTTTTTACTTTCATTATGTGTGTAATGATTTACAATTGCGTTGAGTAAAGACCTAGAATGCACTAAAGCGTATGTTAGATGTGATAGTGGGTATGACGGCTATCATGGAACACATCTAATAGTCGCTGTGTATTCTGAACATGTTCCTAGTCGATTGGGACGTCAAAATGAGGATAAGGCCGCCCGAGTTCGAGACTAGTATCTGCGATGCGAAGTATCATGTTTCATTGGTAGGGAACATTGTGATGTTCTGAGCATGCAGATAGATAGTGACCTGGTGATCTATCGAACTACCCTCGTTCGGACTTTCCAAGTGGTTACCATTTGTCGAGTGGATAAGTCCGAGGTCTTGGTTGTACTGATTAGTCCTCACGACTCGAAACGTCATTGAGACTCTACATGATAGGCGTCTCACTTTGACCCGTTTGCCGACTCACTTGGAGTCATAAGGCGTCAGGATTGGGTGAGACCCCGATGCATGTAGGAGTCGATGCATCGTTGTCGAGGATTCACCGCTCACAGACATGCGTGGATATCCTATGCTATCTGAGGGGATAATAGTGTATAAATCTCTGGCCAGAGTACTAGAAGTGTTTTAGGTAAATGTGTTTACCTAGTTACACTCGCGATGTCACTATTCGATCTCCAAGATGTATGCATAGCTATCGGATCTATAGCGACTCTCGATTTACCAATGGTCGCTGATCTGATCGTAGACCGTGGTATAGAGGCTGATTTGAGTTGCCAGTTGATAGACTGGTCTAGCTATCCGACTTTTTGCTAGCCCTCATGCATTCATAGCATTGATTATAGCTTGTTGTATGTTTTCTGCTTTGATAGCTCTTCGTACTGAGGCTTGACCTCGTATTTTCTTTTCCTGCTTTTGTTGTTTGGGTCTGTGTTACCCATTTGCAGGAGTTTCAGGTAACCAAGCTGGACCGAGTGGAAGTTCAGTTGGTCGATCCCCGCATCCCTGAGTCCCAGTTTACTTATGATATGTATTGAACCGGGGGATGTCCCGTGTTTTATTGTATTTGGGGGATCTGTATCTTGAATTGATTTATGTGGTTACTTGCAGTATCGAGTTGAGTAAACTTCTATTTTGAATATCGAATATTTTGAATGAATGATTTGAAGTTCAGGCCTTTGTATTTCGAAAAAATTTTTAAGCCCTGATTTTAAGCTTCCGTAATTATGCGCTTATTATGTGTTAATTGTTGGTAATTAGCACGGGGCCTGACAGTGCTGATCTCGTCAGCGCTTCTAGTGCAGCCTGACGAAGGAGTCTCGGATCTGGTCGTGGACCGGATTGGCGTAAACTACCGCAATCTACCGAGAAGAGCCGGGTTCTTGCAATACCGGTTGGAGCCAGGCACAAGTGTCAGCAAGGTAACCGCTTAAACATCCTATGAATGTCATAGTTTGTTTTGAATTTTTCGTATTGATCGTCTCCCGGCTTTAATTCTATTGTTCTTCCCTGCCGTGCCGGGGGGCGGGATCCGGATCCCCCAACATCTTATTCGACAGCGGATGAAAGCTGCCCAGGATCGCCATTCCAGTTATGCGAATAAGAGGCGTCGACCTCTAGAGTTTCAGTTGGTGATCAGGTGTTCCTTAAAGTTTCTCCGTTTCGTAGTGTTATGCGCTTTGGTCACAAGGGAAAGTTAGCCCCTCGTTACGTCGGACCGTATGAAATTGTTGAGAGGATTGGCCCTTTGGCGTATAGGCTGTTGTTGCCTCCGGAATTATCTTCTCTACATGACGTCTTTCATGTTTCCATGTTGAGGAAGTACGGCCAGATCCGTCTCATGTGCTAAGAATTGACGAGGTAGAGCTAGATCAGACGTTGATTTATCTGGAATATCCCTTGCGGATCCTTGATAGAAAAGAGAAACACTTGAGGAATAAAACCATTCCGTTGGTGATGGTGCAATGGATCAAGCATGGAAGGGAAGAAGCTACTTGGGAGTTGGAAGAAAAGATGCAGCGCGAGTGGCCGCATTTGTTTGAGTAGCTGTTGTGCTAGATTCCCAGTAGTTGTTTGTTGTATTTCTTTCCTAGTTATTGTTATTTGCTTGCTCAGTTATCTTGAACTCTTGGCCATGTGTTGGGCGATTCTCTGTTTTGGTTTTCTGTTGCTGTGTCGTATCTCCAGAATTGTTGTTTGATTTCGAGGACGGACGAAATCCTTTTTAGTGGGGGAGAAATGTGAGACCTGAAATTAATAAAAGATTAATTGTTGGAGTAATCGGGTTTTTAAGATTTCTGGTTGTTCAGATTTCTATTTGGATGTTTCGTTTGCATTTTCGGGTCAGATTTAACATTTAGAAAAATTTTGGAAGTTTTCGTATTTTTGAGTTTTTGGAGGAGAAATCTGATTTTGTGGTGAAAGCTGATCGATTTGGTGAAATCTGGTATCAGCGCATAATTGATATCGTGGGAGATCAATACACCGTCGTTTAGGTGAAGTCTGTTAGCGTTTTAGAATTTCAGACGTTGCCTTGTTGTGTTTTTCGTTTATTATAAAACGACTGCGTTTATATTAGTTGGTGCGACGCCGTTTTATTTAGTTGAAAAGCAGCGTTTTGGGTATCAGCAGCGAGGGATTTGTTCGCATGTGTGTCGCCTGGTTGTATCGATGAGAGCAGACGTCAACGCGGGTCAGCGTTCCTGTAGCGCGAGGTGGAAACGTCGTCGTTTTGGAGTGGAGCGCTTGGACCAGCTGTTGGTTTTTGGGACATCAGCTGTCGCAAGATTTCACGCGGTGTTTGATCAGTCGTTGGGTTTTTCAGCTATTGGCAATTTTAGTGTCCAACAGTAGGAATCTGTTGTAGCACTTAGTCAGCCGTTGGTTTGTGGAACAATGCAACAGCTGATATTTGTCGGTGGATTTAGTTCACCAGCTGTTGATTTAGGAACATCTTTAGCGTCGGCTGATTGTGTCGGTGAATGTTTTAATCAGATTTAACGCTTGTATATATAAAGGCTTGGCCTTTTACTGGGTTAACAGATTCCATACTTAGCGATATTTCTCCCGATTGTTGTTCTTCACTTTGAACCCTAGAACACTGTTCACCGTGAGTTTCTCCGGCAAATTTCCGTCGTTTCCCACCGCCATTTTGGACGTTCGAGGTAGCGTTGGACTCCTCTTGACAAGCTCTTTCATCCTATAAAACTTTTGGAGGCCGCGATTGGCTAGTTGTGGAACGTGAAGTTACTGCCCGTTCGCGCGTTGTGTAGTTCAGGTAGAAATTTGTTTAATTCGATGAGATCTTGTTCCTAGCCTTGAATTAAGCTTCCGCTTAGGTTGTATTGTTGGGATTGATAGCTGGTTTGAGTGTATACCTCCCAGCCGTGAGTTCTGTGCCTGTGTCCCGTGAGATTTATGCTCTGTACGTTGTGTGTTTAGCGCCTGTGTCCCGTGAGATTTATGCTTTGTACGTTGTGTGTTTAGCAGGTTTCAACCAGATCTCTCGGGCCTATAATTGTGGTAATCGTTGCACAGAATTAAGGTACGGGTTGAGCTTGTTACATCGTGAGGTTTGGCATGGATAAATGCAGTGATGGCTGATTGTTGTTTTGTGTATTGCTGCCAGTGTTTACTGTCTGCTGTTATGTGCATACACGCATTTTATCACTTGCATTTCAGATCTCAGTCGTATTGTGCATTGCGTTGTTGTCTCGTATCTTGTTGTATTGTGCTTTGTTTCTTACCAGGATGCGAGGGCGAGCGGCGATACCGCACTCTCATCTCCCTGTTGGGATTTGTTAGCCCTCATGCGCCGAGTGGTTAACTACCACAGTTCATGAGTTGTGCAACGGCAGGTTGAGCTGTTTCATGCATCTGGTATTCGTGTGTAGTGTCAAGGCGAGTGGCTCATTACCACACTTTGAACACACCCCATGGCCACTTTTTGTTGCAGATTCTCTGGAGCTATGTTTGAGATACTTGGCTCCCTTTTTGGTTGTAGCCTTCAGCTGTTATCCGGTGTCTCATGCATAGCATCTGTATTTTATCTTTTGCTTTTCTTTAGCTGTTTCAGTTGCTCTCCGTACTGGGGTTTGACCCCATGTCCCTCTGGGGCTTGGTTTGTTTTCCTTGCATGTTGTGTTGTTCAGGTTATCCAGCTGGTCGTGGATCTAACCCGGCTGGAGGTGCCCCAGGTGGTGGTTAGAGTATCCCAGTAGTATATAGCATATATCTATGTATCAGTACAGTTAGCCAGGGGATGCCCTGTGCTCTTGTTGTATTTTGTTGTACTCAGTTGTGGTTGTTACCAGGTATTTGATACATGTTTATGCTGTACCGTTTGTTGTGGTGGTTTTGTTAAACGGGGATATCTATTTTGAGTATTGTCGTATTTTGAATTATATCGTTTTAAACCATCAGGCCAAAAACAAAAAATTTTACCCGCTTTTTAGTAGCTTCCGCTTGTGTTTGTGTGATTTTACTCTGTTGTGAGCACGAGGCCTGACAAAATCTAGTATTCAAAACATGGAGTAGCAAATTTTGGACGGTGAAGATCAGATTCTAAGAACTGGAGCGGTGACAATAGGTTCCGAACAGTAGGCCTTCAGATTGATGCTGGAACACTCAAAACATCAACATCTTGTTTTTGAAATGGGGATGTCTCTTGAACGAATTTGACAGAATTTCTTCATGTTTATACAGTGAATTCTTCATCTTTGAAGTTTGTTATATATAGGAGAGGTTGGGGAATTTGAAGGGTCACTTTTTATGGTCATTAAAAACCACTTTATGGTCATAATTAGACATTATTTGGCTACATAATGGCTTACTTATGGTGTGACTTTAATTAAGAATTTAATACCTTGGTTATTCATGCAGAATAAAAATATATGATAAGCTAAGAATTTAACTGAATAGAATTTTGAAAATTTCAGGTTCTCACATCCTCCCCACCTTAATAGAAGTTTCGTTCTCGAAACTTGAGTTCTCATATTATCTCCCGATGGATGGTGTTAACTGTGACCTCCCATTCCACTTTGATGGTAGCCGATTCACATATATGTTTGGTTTAGGATGAAGAATCACTCGAGTTTTGATTGTTAAATATTATCTGCTTCATATGAATTGTGGTTGTAGCATGGGTACGAAAGACAAAAGGAATCATCTTATGAAATAAGTGATGATGAAATGACAATAGGGGATTTCCATATCATTTCATGGAGGTAAGCCGTAAGGATTTGTTGAACATAAGAAAAATATTATGGTTGAGCAAATGAATGTAAAAAAAACTCAACCTGGTAAGGATATTCTTCTGGAGAAACTAACTCAAACAGATCAAATAAATCAAGATGATGAACTAAAAGTTTATCCGGATTAAGAAAATATTCATCGATGAAGAATCTCATGAATTCCAGATGATATAATAGAAGATTTCCGAATAAAGGAAAATTTTCCGGAAAAAGTAAAAGATTTTCCAAAAAAATCGGATGACACCAAAAGTTTTCAGATGGAATTGAAATTTCCGAATGAGATCAGAAAATCGGATGAAATGAACTTTGCGGATGAATAGGCAAGTTTGAATAAATTAAAATTTCCGGATCAAAATGAGATTTCAGAAAGAGATACGAATGTTTGAATAAAGTTGAGATTTCCGGTAAAAAGATTACTTCAGGAAGAAATTTTAACTTTCCGAACAAATATGATCTCTCGGTAAACTTATTCCTTCGGATGAAATCGAAACTCTTTCTGCTCGAACTTCCAAGCCGGATTATGAACCTGGTTAGCTCTGATAAAACTAAAATGTCACGCCTCGAGTGTCAGGCCTCGTGCTCAACTCAGAGTTAAACCACACAATAACAATAACGGAAGCAATAAAATAGTTTAAAATTTTCGCTTTTGGCATGACTGAAAGATAACATAATTTAAAATGCTGCAATACTCTTAAAACCCAACTACATCTCATATAGCATACAAACATAGAGTGACTCCCAAATAAACAGAGCGATGAGTCTCTCGCTCAACATAGATACAATACAATATAACGAAAATATCATATGCATCTACTACATATAACTGGGACACTCTAACCACCTCCCGGGCACTACCAACTGGATCAACTCCACGACCAGCGGTGAAACCATGGTAACCTGAAAAAACACATAGGTAAACAAACACCAGCCCCAGAGGGACACATGGTCAAACCCCAGTACGGAGAGCAACTGAAAAACAACATAAGACAGCAACAGATAATATGCAATGCTATGCATGAGATGAGGCTACAACCGAAGTTAGGGAGCCAAAGGAATCTCAAGAACAGATCAACGACATCAAAAGATCAACTGAGCAATGGTGGCCACGGGGTGTGTGAGTATATGGGAGCTACCCACTCGTCTCAGCACACGGTACCAGATGCAAAACATAGCTCAACCTGCTGTTGCCCAACTCATGAGGTGTGGGAGCTATACACTCCGCTCATAGTGGCTAAAGATCCCAGCAGGGAGATGAAGGTGATGGGAGTTACCCGCTCGGCCTACAAAACAGGCATCCTGGTACACACAGTTCAAATACAACAAGGCACGGCTAACAAGATCTGAGCTCAACATGATATATGAGTGAATGCAGATGCAACAGATAACAACAAGCAACACAAAGCATACACTGCACCACGGAACAGCAAGAAATTACACATATCCATGCCTAATCCAACTCCGTAAAACAAGCTCACATCCGTACCTCAACTCTGAGCTATAATTACAACAACGAAATCCCGAGCAACACAGATCCGAGAACCTGCTAATCAACAACACACAAAATCTCAGGGACAGTAGCACAGAAACTGTGAATTGGGAGCTACGAGCTCAACCAAATCTGTCCTACCCTTCTATCACAACAGAAGGCTCTAAATGAAGCACAAGGTAGGATATTAACGCTTACCCAACAAGCTAACTGAACGGCAGAAGTAATCCGGCGCTTATGCTAACAGACTACAGAAGGGAGATGTCTTCGCAATCTCTCCAAGCTTCATGCAAGCTTCCAAAAGATGTACCAAACGAAGCGTCTTAGCAAGAGGAGTCCACCGCTACCACTCTTACTTCAGTCGGAGCTGTCTACCGTCGGTAATCGGGGAAGATAAGGTTCAGTGAACAGTAGTTAGGGTGTCACGACAGGATTCGCTATCGGGAAATTCTAAGTGTCGAAGCTGAATAATAAAGAACTAAAGCTAAGTCCTCTATTTAAAAGGTCAAATCTGCTCAAATATGATGAACATTACCTTCGAAAACTTAAGTCTCAAAGCTGAATTTCCCACTCGGATCTGAATCTCACATCAGATATAACTCTACGCCAAAACAGATCCTCGGGAAATTCTAAGTGTCGAAGCTGAATAATAAAGAACTAAAGCTAAGTCCTCTATTTAAAAGGTCAAATCTGCTCAAATATGATGAACATTACCTTCGAAAACTTAAGTCTCAAAGCTGAATTTCCCACTCGGATCTGAATCTCACATCAGATATAACTCTACGCCAAAACAGATCCCGACTTAATCAAAGGACGTCGCACAGAGTCTACTGCCGCTTCTGGAAACGTCACCCGCTACTCAAAAGTCTGAAATGCTAAACACATCGCATCGCAACACTCAGATCCTACTCAAATCTGAAGACCAACGCTACTCACATCTGGGTCTCCCCCGTTAAGCCAAAACGCTGTCGTTCCAACTAATCCAAACGACGTAGTTTAGCTACTCGCTACAGAAACACACTGGCTCATATCTTAACACCTGCGATATCAGATTCCTTTGCCATAACTGAACGCGATCACCCAGCTCTGACCAACGCTCACATCTGATCAGTTCCCACGGGAATTCTCCAACTCACCAGAACTGATTCAAGGACTTATATGGGCCCGATAACTTCGCCAAGCATACCAGCTCCAAGCTGGCTCATCCCAGATCTGGTCAAGCCAAATCTGGTCTATGTTAAACCCGATTAATTAACTCAATTAATATTATAAACCTCGGGTCTCACATTCCTCCCCCACTAAAATAGGATTTCGTCCTCGAAATCAAACTACTCCGGATCTGAACAGAAACTCAACAAAACCAAGAGTTTAATATAACTGGGAAAAACCACAAGCAAACATCTACTGGGAACAACAAGAAACAAACCAACTACTGGAATCTTTTACAGCGTTTACTCAAACAGATGCGGCCACTCACGCTACATCCTCTCTTCCGGTTCCCACGTAGCTTCTTCTCTACCATGTTTGCTCCATGGAACCATCACCAAAGGAATGGTCTTATTCCTCAACTGTTTCTCTTTTTTATCCAAGATATCCAAGGGATACTCAACATAACTCAAAGTCCGATCTAGATCTACCTCGTCAGTTCTCAATACATTCGGCGGATCTGGCTCATACTTCCTCAACATAAACACATGAAAAACATCATGTAAGGAAGAAAGATCTGGCGGCAACAACAACCGATAAGCCAAAGGACCAATCTTCTCCGCAATCTCATATGGTCCAACATAACGAGAAGCTAACTTTCTCTTGACACCAAATCTCATAACACTGTGAAAAGGAGAAACTTTCAGGAAAAACAGATCACCAACCTGAAACTCTAAGGTATACGCCTCTTATTCGCATAACTGGCTTGGCGATCTTGTGCAGCTTTCATTCGCTGGCAAATCAGATCTACTTGATCTCTCATCTGCTGCACGAATTCTGAAGAAGACAGCTGATTCTCCCCCACTTCTTCCCAACACATAGGCCATCTGCACTTCCTGCCATACAAAGCTTCAAATGGTGCAATACCAATCGTGACCCGGTAGCTGTTATTGTAGGAAAACTCAACCAAAGACAACGAATCATGCCAGCTACCACTAAAATCCATCACAACAGCTCTCAACATATCCTCTAAAATTTGGATAGTTCTCTCAGATTGGATATCTGTCTGGGGATGATACGCTGTGCTCATCGTCAATCTGGTACCCAAAGATGTTTGCAAACTCTTCCAAAACCTGGAAGTAAACCTCGGATCACGATCTGAAATGATAGAAACTGGCACACCATGCAATCTCACCACAAAATCTATGTACAACTTCACCATCTTCTTCAAAGAATACATCAAACTGTAGGGAATGAAGTGAGCATACTTCGACAATCTATCGATAACAAACCACACAGCATCACACCCTCTGCTGTAACGAGGCAAATGTGTGACAAAGTCCATAGCTATGTGCTACCAATTCCATTGGGGAATCTCCAAACTCTGTAATAGACCACCAGGTCTCATCCTCTCGGCCTTAACTTGCTGACAATTCAGACAACGGGCTACAAAATCAGCAACGTCACTGTGTCTACTACAGTGCGCTTCTCTCAAGATCTCCTCCTTCAAATCGATCAGATTTGGCACAACCAACCTACTATGAAATCTCAAACAACCATCAGATGAGACAGTATAATCCTCTAACTGTTCAGCTCTGAAATTCAGCTTCAACTCATGGATAGATGGATCCGTTCTCTGAGCTGATCTTATGCTCGTAACAATCTGTGGCTCAACTTGAAAAGAAGACACAACATAATCCTCACCTGGGTAAAATCGCCAACCAGTAGTGCTTAGATGCTCATGGACCTTCGAAATCTGCAACGAAGCCAGCATTGCCACTTGAGCCTCTCTGCTCAATGCATCAACAACTACATTCACCTTCCCAGGCTGATATTGGATCTCACAATCAAAATCCTTAAGCAGCTCCATCCACCTACGCTGTCTCATGTTCAATTCTGACTGAGAAAACAGATACTGAAGGCTCTTGTGGTCTGAGTGTACCACAAACTGCTCGTCGTACAGATAGTGGCGCCAAATCTTCAAGGCAAAAACCACTGCTGCCAACTCCAAATCATGAACTGGGTAACGAGTCTCATGAGGTTTCAACTAACGAGAAGCATACACAATGACTCGACCATTCTGCATCAACACACAACCCAATCCATTCAACGAAGCATCCGAACAAACGACAAAACCACCTGAACCAGACGGTAAAGCTAGCACAGGCACATAAGTTAGCTTCTCTTTGAGCAACAGAAAGTTGTTCTCACACTGCTCAGTCCAAACAAACCTCTTGTCTTTCTGAGTCAACTGCGTCATAGGCTTAGCTATATTAGAGAATCCTTCTATAAAGCGACGATAATAGCCAGCCAAACCCAAGAAACTACGAATCTCAACAACATTCTTGGGACGCTTCCAGTTAAAAACTGCCTCAACTTTACTAGGATCCACAGAGATACCTGCAGCTGAAACAACATGACCCAGAAATATAACTCTGTCTAACCAAAACTCGCACTTAGAAAAATTAGCATACAGCTGCGAGTCTTGAAGTGTCTGAAGAACCAACTTTAAATGCTCTTTGTGCTGCATCAGAGTCTTATAATACCCAAGATATCATCGATAAACACAATCACAAACTGATCGATAAATTCTCTAAAGACTAGATTCATCATACTAGGATCCACAGAGATACCTGCAGCTGAAACAACATGACCCAGAAATATAACTCTGTCTAACCAAAACTCGCACTTGAAAAATTAGCATACAGCTGCGAGTCTTGAAGTGTCTGAAGAACCAACTTTAAATGCTCTTTGTGCTGCATCAGAGTCTTATAATACCCAAGATATCATCGATAAACACAATCACAAACTGATCGATAAATTCTCTAAAGACTAGATTCATCAGGTCCATGAAAACTGTGGGGGCATTCATCAAACCAAAAGGCATAACTAAAAACTCATAATGCCGTACCTCGTACGAAAGTAGTTTTCACAACATCTTGCTCTCAAATGCGCAACTGATGGTACCCCGAACGCAGATCGATCTTAGAAAACACAGCCGAACCCTGAGCTGATCAAACAGGCCATCGATCCTCGGCAAAGGGTACTTATTCTTCACTGTTGCCTTATTCAATTTCCTAAATTCGATGCACATCCTCATCGACCCGTCCTTCTTCTTTACAAACAAGATAGGCGATCCCCGGGGTGACATGCTAGGTCTAAGGAAACCCTTCTCCAGCAAATCACTAAGCTGTATCTTAAGCTCTCTCAACTCAGCAGACGCTAAATGATACGGGGCTCTCAAGATAGGAGCTGTACCAGGTACCAACTCAATGCTGAAGTCTATTTCCTTCTTCGGAGGAAAACCAGGAATCTCCTCCGGAACATATCTGGGAAATTGCGAACAACAGGGACGTCGCTAATCTTCACACACGACGAAAAATACGCATCCAAAGCATAGATCATAAATCCAGCATTCTCTTACGACAACAGGCTTAACATATCCATCGCAGAGACTAAAGGAATCTTTGATCGGGAATCAAAACCATAGAAGTCCCACTTCTCGCCAGACTGAGGCCTAAAACGCACAACTCCATGAAAACAGTCCACGGTGGCCCTATAACCAGACAACACATCCATTTCCACTATGCAATCGAAATCCCACATCACAAACCTAATCAGATTTGCTAACAACACATTCTCACCAAACCTAAGAATGCCATTCAACAAAATTTCTTGGGAGTACATGATCGCACCGACAGGGGTTGCAACAGACACAACATCACTCAAAGAAGTGGTATGCAAACCATGCTCAACCAAAAATGCATCAACAATAAATGAATGCGATGCTCCTGTATCAAATAACACATGCGCAGGAAAATCAAATGCAAAGCAAGTACCTACGATCACTCCTGTTGGCGTGCCCTCCACTTGCTCCCTCTTCATGGCATTCACCTGGGCAAACTGAGGTCCTGAAAACTGGGGCTAGGAAGACTGTCCGAACCGCGAAGGACCAGGCTGCTGAAACGGCCTATAATGGGGCTCTCCCAACCTGTGCTACTGAACAGGAAAAGAACGACCTCTATATGATCCACCTCGACCCTACGGTGGGACGGCGTTATGCTGAGATCCAAACAAAGGACACACTCTCGCAAAGTGTCCATACTTTCCATAGACGTTACACGACCTTGCACACCTACACACTGCGCTGTAGGATGCCTTCCTTTGAGACCCGAAAAGCTGATGAGATTAATTGAGTTAATTAATCGGGTTTTATTGAGATCAGCTTTGCGTCGATGTGCTTGAAGAAGCTATCGGGTTTTGTTTTAGTCCTTGGAACAAGTCTGGAGAGTTAGAGTTTGGCTTGAGATCTGTTCAGAAGTTAGCGTGGGTCATCGCTGAGTGCTAGCATTCAGCAGTTGTGACGTGAGCAGTTGTTGCTGGTTGTTGGTTTTCAGTTTTGAGGAGAAGTATGATATTGTGGGCATTCAGATGTCTCCTAGTGTGCTTTCAGTAGCGGGTGTTGGTATGTCATCGTTTGGATTAGTTGGAACGACAGTATTTTGAATTAGCGGAAGAGACTCAGCTGTATGTTGCATTGCTATCAGATGTTGTTTAGTTGTCCAGCAGTGAGTAGCGGGTGACGTGTTCAGCTACGACAGTAACTCTCTGCGACATCGTTTGGTTTAAGTGATCGTTGTTTTGGCGTAGAGTAAGATCTGTTGCGAGTTCTGGTTGCGAGCGGGAATATCAGCTGTGATAGCTTAAGTTTTCGGTGGATCGGTTCCCAGTTTCAGTCAGTGGTGAGATTTAGATAGGGGACTTAGCCTTAGTTCTTTATTATTGTTTCCCGACACTTAGAATATTTCCCGATAGCAAACTCTATCGTGATACCCTAGCTACTGTTCACCAAATGTCAGGCCCCGTGCTAATTACTCATAATTAACACTTAATAAACGCATAAACACGGAAGCATAAAATCAGGGCTTAAAAAGTTTTCGAAATCATTTGGGCCTGAACGTAAAAACATACATTCAAAATATCGATAATCAAAATATAATTTAATTCAAACTTATACAATCAGGTAACAACAATAATTCAAACCGAATACAGATCCCCAATACACAAAAACGGGGGGAATCCCCCAGTTCAGTACATATCATAAATATAACTGGGACTCATGGGAAAGGGGATCGACCAGCTGAACCTCCACTCTGTCCAGCCTGGCTACCTGAAGATCCTGCAAATGGGTAACACAGACCCAAGCCACAAAAGCAGGAAAACAAATACGAGGTCAAGCCTCATTACGAAGAGCTATCAAAACAGCTAAACATGCAACATACTATAAATCGATGTCATGAATGCATGAGGGCTACCAAAGAATCGGATAGCTAGACCAGTCCATCAACTGGAAAATCAAATCAAGCCTCTATACCACGCACAACCAATCAGCCGGTGGAAATCATCGGTCGGTGATCATCGGGGCCCGTCAGCCCATCACAGCTCGGTGGTAGACACTCGAATCCGGTAGTCACCACTCCGATGATAGCGTTGGACTTTTCGGGCAAGACTCATCAGTCGGCAAGTCACAAAGTGGCACCCAATCAGGTCATCAAATCAATCTTTCAAGGCTCAATATGTATGCATGTATGCCAATTAATATCAATGCACAATGCATACAATGCACAATGCATACAATGCACAATACGTAAAACAGTACATATATCAATCAATTCAACATGTCAGTTTCACGTAAGACACAGCAGCAAGTCTCACAACATCAATCATAGCATGTTCAAGCCTAAAGCTGCTAAGGCTGCTCAACTTCGTACCTCAATTCCACGCAAGCCTTAACTACAAGAACAAAGCTCAAAACAACAAAGGATGCTCACCCAGAAGTTCACGCTAGCAGGAGGAAAACACGGCACAGGTTTCTCCCGAAAACTTCGAACGGTAGCAACTCCACGCTTCCAGATTCAGCGTTAATTCAAGGTCTAAAATGGGTAGCAATCGAAAGATCTAAGCTAGGGGAGTCCAACACCACCAAGATTGTCAAAAATAGAGGCCGGAAGCGACGGGAATTGGCGGTGGAAAGTTACGGTGAACAGTATCAAGTCGAGGGTTTCAACAGAGAAGATAAGAAATGACGGGTTGAGAAATATTCTAAGTGTAGTTTGACACGTCTATTTATTCCTCAATTCAATGGCTACTGTCTAAGTCAAAAACCGACAAAAACATATTCCTGCAACGCAAAATAGCGCCAATCAGATTTCGCAATCCAGCGCTTAAATCATCAGATCCCAGCGTTAACAACAAACGCTCGCTCGCAAGTCAAAACGACAGTCTTTCGGTAAAACAGATCTTAGCGCTCAACGTAACAGATCTCAGCGCTATCCCTTAAACAGATCTCTACGCCTTAGCAACGCAAAACGCTAAAACGACGACGTAGCAACCTACTGGTACGACGCCGCATCACTCCAAACAGATCTCTCCTCGAAATACCACACTAGCGCTCAAAACAGATCTCTCCACTAAGCGCGCTCCAGCAGACGTCAACTCTACATGTTGACTAGCACGTGAAATCTGCTTACGTCAGCAGATCTCTTCACGCGAACTATTACCCGCGTTCTATACAACGAAACCAGATCTCTAAATCCAGCGATCACCCGCTACAGTTCCGTTGACCAACGTTGACATCTGAAAATCACGAAACACAAGCGCTTCACTCTCGCGCCACTCTCGACCATCCAGACTTCATCCGAACGACGCCGTTTCACCAAAAATCGCGGCAACACACGCTAAAACGCAGGAAACCAGGTTTCTAACGTAACTTCATCATTTCAACTCCAAATCACGACCAGATCTCACCCGATAATTCCTGCGACTAGGAATCTGAATTGCTCTACGTGAGATCTGCATTTCTCAAATCAGATTTCACCAAAAATCCGAAATTCCAGAAATCTAAAATCTTAATTCTCGTGACTAATCCTACTCCAAAATCTGATTAATCACAAGTCTTGAAATCTGATTCCTCACATTCTCCCCACCTCAAGAGATTTCGTCCTCGAAATCAAAGGCAAACCAAGGCAGAAACAATCAAACATTCAAATCAACACAAACATCTACTCAAATTCGAAGTAAAAACCAGAAATTTACCTGGAAAAATCTGCACGATCAGTGCTCAAACAGATGAGGCCAGTCTTATCTCATCTTCTCCTCAACTTCCCAGGTTGCTTCTTCTCGGCCATGCTTGCTCCATTGGACCATCACCAACAGAATTATCTTGTTTCTCAGCTGCTTCTCCTTCCTATCCAGAATCTGCACCGGATATTCGACATAGCTCAAGGCAGAATCCAGCTCAACTTCGTCGGTTCTCAAAACATGGGACGAATCTGGCTCATATTTTCTCAACATAGACACATGAAAGACATCATGCATCGCTGCTAACTCCTCGGGCATCCTCAATCTATAAGCCAACTGTCCAATCCGCTCAACAATCTCAAAAGGACCAACGAATCTGGGAGCCAATTTGCCTTTAAATCTGAATCGCATAACACTCTTGAAAGGAGAAATCTTGAGAAACAAACGATCGCCAACCTCAAACTCCAACGGTCTGCGTCTTCTGTTAGCATAGCTAGAGAAACGGTCTTGAGCAGCTTTCATTATACTTCAAATCAAGTCAATCTGATCCTTCATGTGCTGAACAAACTCCGATGTAGAAAGCTGTCTCTCACCAACTTCTTCCCAACAAATCGGGGATCTGCACTTTCAACCATACAAAGATTCAAACGGAGCCATTCCGATAGTCACCTGGTAGCTGTTGTTATACGAAAACGCAACCAAGGATAATGAATCCTGCCAGCTACCGCTGAAATCCATCACAATTGCACGCAGCATATCCTCTAAAGTCTGGATAGTCCGCTCAGACTGTCCGTCTGTCTGTGGGTGAGGCCGTAATCATAGCCAATCTCGAACCCATCGCTGCCTGCAAACTCTTCCAAAATAAAGAGGCGAACCTCGGATCTCTATCGGACACTATTGAAACCGAACTCCATGCAATCTAACCACATGGTCGATGTACAGCTTCGCCATTTTCCTCATAGAGCACCTCACATCATAGGGAATGAAATGGGCTGACTTTGAAAGTCTATCAATCACAACCCAAATAGCATCACATCCCCTGCTCGATCGAGGTAGAAAATAAAGAGGCGAACCTCGGATCTCTATCGGACACTATTGAAACCGAACTCCATGCAATCTAACCACATGGTCGATGTACAGCTTCGCCATTTTCCTCATAGAGCACCTCACATCATAGGGAATGAAATGGGCTGACTTTGAAAGTCTATCAATCACAACCCAAATAGCATCACATCCCCTGCTCGATCGAGGTAGATGAGTCACGAAACCATGGCGATGTGCTCCCAATTCCATTGGGGCACCTCTAAACTCTGCAGCAATCCACCAGGTCTCATTCTCTCAGCCTTGACCTGCTGGCAATTCAGACATCGAGCAACAAAACCAGATATGTCGCTCTTCATACCTGCCCACCAATAGTGAGACTTCAAGGCATGATACATCTTCCTCTCGCCTGGATGCACACTGTACCGACTACAGTGCGCTTCATTCATGATGGTCTCTTTCAAATCAATCAGGTTCGGAACCACTAATCTCCCTCGAAAATGCAAACATCCATCCGAAGAAACGGAGAAATCGTCAGACTGACCATTCTGGGCCTTAATCCTCAACTCATGGATATAGAGATCAGTCCTCTGTGCTTCCCTGATGACATGCAAAATTTGTGGCTCAACCTGAATCGTAGAAACCATGAAGTACTGATCGCTCGACTACAATCTCCAACCGGAAGTACTCAATTTCTCATAGACTCTCGAAGCATTAAAAAACGAAAGCATCGCAGGCTGGGTCTTCCTACTCAATGCGTCGGCAACTGAGTTCATCCGCCCAGGATGATACTGAATCTCACAGTTAAAGTCCTTGAGCAATTCCATCCATCGTCGCTGCCTAATGTTCAAATCAGACTGCGTGAAGATATATTTCAGGCTCTTGTGGTCGGTGTACACCACAAATTCTTCACCATAAAGATAATATCGCCAAATTTTCAAGGCAAACACTATCGCAGCCAACTCCAAATCGTGAACAGGGTACCTCGTCTCGTGAGGATTCAACTGTCGAGATGCATAGGTAATCACGTACCCGTTCTGCATCATAACACATCCTAAACCATTGAGAGAAGCATCGGAGCACACCACGAATCCCCCGGATCCAGACGGTAGAGCCAACACAGGAGCAGTAGTCAACTTCTCCTTCAACGTCTGAAAACTGTTCTCGCACTCATCAGTCCACTCAAATATCTTATCCTTCTGAGTCAGAGGCTTAGCTATCGAAGAGAACTTCTCGATGAAATGGCTATAATAGCCAGCCAAACCCAAGAAACTACGGATCTCAGAAACATTCCTAGGTCTCTCCCAGTTAAGAACTGCTTTGACCTTGCTCGGATCTACCGAAATTCCTTGTGCTGAAATCACATGGCCCAAAAAGATAAATCTGTCCAGCCAAAATTCACACTTGCTGAACTTGGCATAGAGCTGCGAGTCTCTCAATCTCTGCAACACCAGTCTAAGATGCTCCTTATGCTCTCTCAAGCTCCTAGAGTATACTTGGATGTCATCTATGAAGACTATCACGAACCGATCAATATACTCGCTGAAGACGCGATTCATCAAATCCATGAAAACAGCTGGGGCATTCGTCAGCCCAAACGGCATGACTAGAAACTCATAATGACAATATCTAGTCCGGAAAGCTGTCTTCGCCACATCAGCGTCTCTAATCCGCAACTGGTGATAACCAGAGCGCAAATCAATCTTCGAGTACACGACCGATCCCTGCAACTGATCGAACAAATCATCAATCCTCGGCAAAGGATACTTGTTTTTCACTGTTGCTTTATTCAACTGTCTGAAATCCACACACATCCTCATAGATCCATCATTCTTCTTCACGAAAAGAATCGGAGCTCCCCAAGGCGACATACTCGGTCTAATGAAGCCTTTCTCCAAGAGATCTCTCAACTGATCCTTCAGCTCTCTCAACTCTGCTGGCGCCAACCGATACGGAGCTCTAGAAATCGGGGCGGTACCGGGCACCAACTCGATACTGAAGTCGATCTCACGTCTCGGAGGGATTCCAGGAATCTCATCTGGAAACACGTCGGGAAACTCTCTAACGATCGGAATATCGCTCAACTCCAATCGTTGCTCTTGGGACTATCAAGCGCGTAGATCATGAATCCAGCGTTACCTAGCGATAGCAGGCTAAACATCTTCATGGCGGAAACCAGCGGAATCTTCGGACGCAAATTAGCATCGTAGAAATCCCAGTTCTCACCCGAATCAGGGCGAAATCTCACCATACCATGGAAGCAATCAACAGTAGCCTTATAGCTAGACAGCACATCCATCCCCAAGATACAATCAAAATCTCTAATACCCAAAACAATCAGATTGGAGACCAAAACATGCTCATCAAATCTAATCAGACAATCAATCACTACCTCTCGGGACCAAAGACTCACACCAGCAGGAGTAGACACAGACACGAAATCACACAATGGGGATAACTCAACCCATGCTCAAACACAAACAACTCAGATATGAAAGAATGTGATGCACCAGTGTCAAAAAGAACTCTGGCAGGATAATCGAAAATAAATCATGTACCTCCAATCACCATGCCAGGCGTCTCCTCAGCCTGCTCTCTAGTCAAAGCATTCGCCTGAGCCTGCTGGGGAATCTGAAACTGAGGTCGGGAAGGTCCTCCAAACTTAGATGGCTCACGAGGTTGAAATCCAGATCGCTGGGACTGAGCAAAAGGCTGCTGTCGCTACGAAGAACCACCAACGGAACCCTGCTGTGACTGTCCAGAAGATCGCCCTCCGATCGAAGGACACGCCCTAGCGAAATGTCCCGACTGACCACAAAGACGGCAAAGTCCTCTAACTCCCCGACACTGCGAAGTATCATGTCTCCCTCCGCACTGTCCACAAAATCCGCCGCAAGAACCACTGCCTGAACCGCTTCCAGAACCAGAAATCATGGAACCAGAGGAACTCTAGTGGCCCTTCTTCTTGAATTGCTTCCCTCGAGGTCGGAACTGATGGCGACTCGACTGCTGTGACCCCAGAGGAGACTGATACGACTACGACACCGCCTGCGCTGGCTGAGAAGCACGTCCAGTCGTCTGCTGCACCGGAGCATCAGGATCCATCAAACTCTCCTCAATGTCAACCGCATTGTTCACAGCTTCAATGTAGGTCGCTGGGGACCCTGACAACACCATCCGGTAAAGATCAGGTCTCAAACCCTTCAAGAATTTTTTCCTCTTCGTTCGCTCTTGGTTTGCTACATGCGGCATGTACGCCAAAAGCGCAGAAAACTGCCTCGCGTACTCAGCTACGCTCATCGTTCCTTGCTTCAGGTTATCAAACTCACGCTCTCGGCTGCTGTAGTAGGACTCAGGGGTATACTCCTGTCGGAACGCCTCACAGAAGCTCTCCCAAGTAATCACTGCCCCACTATCACGAAGGATACGAGAAGTACCCCTCCACCAGCGCTGCGTGTTATCCCTCAATTGCAGCACTGCCAACTTCAGTCACTTTTCAGGAGCGTACTCCAAAGTATCAAACAGCTCCTCCATCTGGACTAGCCAAGCCTCAGCCGAAGCACCACCCTCGGTAGCAGCAAAAGTCAGAGGGTTCGTACGCTGAAATCGAGCTAAAACTAGTTCCATCTCACCTATCCGTCGAGTCACATCATCCACCCGATGAACATCCTCGTCACTATCTGGAGCCCTAGACCCCTCAGCAGAACGTCTAGATCTACCTCTCCTCGGCGGCATCTACACAAGTCTAGAGGTAAGGCTAACAACAGATATAACATCAAGGCAGATAATAATCATATCAGTCACGGAGTCAATTAATATCAAATCAAAACTCTGTGCCTAGACTCGAGTGTGATCAAAAGAAATCGAGCTTATCCCAGTTAAAGCTTTGATACCAAAAATGTCAGGCCCCGTGCTAATTACTCATAATTAACACTTAATAAATGCATAAACACGGAAGCATAAAATCAGGGCTTAAAATTTTTCGAAATCATTTGGGCCTGAACGTAAAAACATACTTTCAAAATATCGATAATCAAAATGTAAATTAACTTAAACTTATACAATCAGGAAACAACAATAATTCAAACCGAATACAGATCCCCAATACACAAAAACGGGGGCATCCCCTAGTTCAGTACATATCATAAATATAACTGGGACTAATGGGAAAGGGGATCGATCAGCTGAACCTCCACTCTGTCCAGCCTGGCTACCTGAAGATCCTGCAAATGGGTAACACAGACCCAAGACACAAAAGCAGGAAAACAAATACAAGGTCAAGCCTCAGTACGAAGAGCTATCAAAACAGCTAAACATGCAACATACTATAAATCGATGTCATGAATGCATGAGGGCTACCAAAGAATCGGATAGCTAGACCAGTCCATCAACTGGCAAATCAAATCAAGCCTCTATATTACGCACAGCCAATCAGCTGGTGGAAATCATCGGTCCGTGATCATCGGGGCCCGTCAGCCCATCACAGCTCAGTTGTAGACACTCGAATCCGGTAGTCACCACTCCGATGATAGCGTTGGACTTTTCGGGCACGACTCATCAGTCGGCCAGTCACAACGTGGCACCCAATCAGGTCATCAAATCAATCTGTCAAGGCTCAATATGTATACATGTATGCCAATCAATATCAATGCTCAATGAATACAATGCACAATACGTAAAACAGAACATATATCAATCAATTCAACATGTCAGTTTCACGTAAGACACAGCATCAAGTCTCACAACATCAATCATAGCATGTTCAAGCCTAAAGCTGCTAAGGCTGCTCATTTCGTACCTCAATTCCACAAATTCTACCTCACAGATTTCACAAAAAGGCACGGCAGAACTCACGGCAAGCAACCAGCTTCTCCTGGATTTGCAATTCATGGCAGACACTTCCTGCAAGCTCAAATCTACCATTAGAGCCTCACAAACTCAGCTTTTCTAGTTCAAATATGAACTTCTAAGCATCATAGCCTACGGTCAGAACTCCACTCTAGTTCTACAAGTCTACGCAGGCCTTAACTACAAGAACAAAGCTCAAAACAACAAAGGATGCTCACCCAGAAGTTCACGCTAGCAGGAGGAAAACACGGCACAGGTTTCTCCCAAAAACTTCGAACGCTAGCAACTCCACGCTTCCAGATTCAGCGTTAATTCAAGGTCTAAAATGGGTAGCAATCGAAAGATCTAAGCTAGGGGAGTTCAACACCACCAAGATTATCAAACACAGAGGCTGGAAGCGACAGGAATCGGCGGTGGAAAGCTACGGTGAACAATAGCAAGTCGAGGGTTTCAACAGAGAAGATAAGAAATGACGGGTTGAGAAATATTCTAAGTTTAGTTCGACACGTCTATTTATTCCTCAATTCAATGGCTACTGTCTAAGTCAAACACCGACAAAAACAGATTCCTGCAACGCAAAATAGCGCCAATCAGATTTCGCAATCCAGCGCTTAAATCATCAGATCCCAGCGTTAACAACAAACGCTCGCTCGCAAGTCAAAACGACAGCGTTTCGGTAAAACAGATCTCAGCGCTCAACGCAACAGATCTCAGCGCTATCCCTAAAACAGATCTCTATGCCTTAGCAACGCGAAACGCTAAAACGACGACGTAGCAACTTACTGGAACGACGCCGCATCACTCCAAATAGATCTCTCCTTGAAATACCACACTAGCGCTCAAAACAGATCTCTTCACTAAGCGCGCTCCAGCAGACGTCAACTCTACATGTTGACTAGCACGTGAAATCTGCTTACGTCAGCAGATCTCTTCACGCGAACTATCACCCGCGTTCTATACAACAAAACCAGATCTCTCAATCCAGCGATCACCCGGTACAGTTCCGTTGACCAACGTTGACATCTGAAAATCACGAAACACAAGCGCTTCACTCTCGACCATCCAGACTTCATCCGAACGACGCCGTTTCACCAAAAATCGCGGCAACACACGCTAAAACGCAGGAAACCATATTTATATTGTAACTTCATCATTTCAACTCCAAATCACGACCAGATCTCACCCGATAATTCCTGCGACTAGGAATATGAAATGCTCTACGTGAGATCTGAATTTCTCAAATCAAATTTCACCAAAAATCCAAAATTCCAGAAATCGAAAATCTTAATTCTCGTGACTCATCCTACTCCAAAATCTGATTAATCACAAGTCTTGAAATTTGATTCCTCACACCAAACCTTATCTTTTTCGATTGCCGACGATAGACAGCTCCGATTGAAGTAAGAGTAGTAGCGTTGGACTCCTCTTACTGAGACGCTTTGTTTGTGTGAAAACCCAAAAATTTAGTTTTAAAAAAAAAATAAAAAATTCACCTGCTGGTCGAAATTTAGCTGCTGGAAAGGTCAAAATTCACCTGCTGGTCGAAATTCACCTGCTGGTCGAAATTCACCTGCTGGTCGAAATTCACCTGCTGGTCAAAATTTACCTGCTGGTCGAAATTCAGCAGCTGGTCGAAATTCACCTGCTGGTCGAAATCCAGCAGCGACGCAAAGTCAGCAGCGACGCAATTTAGCAGTTGGCCATTCAGCGATGCAAAGGCAGCAGCGACGCAAATCAGCAGTTGGCCATTCAGCGACGCAAAGGCAGCAGCGACGCAAATCAGCAGTTGGCCATTCAGCGGCGCAAATTCAGCAGCGACGCAAATTCATCAGATGGCCATTCAGCGACGCAAATTCAGCAGTGACGCAAATTCAACAGTTGACGATTTAGCGACGCAGAGTCGGATTTAGCGACGCAGAATCGAATTTAGCGACGCAAAAAAAAAATCAGTAGTTGGACATTTAGCGACGCGAATTCAACAGCTGGCGATTTAGCGACGTAGATTCACATTTAACGACGCAGAATCTCATTCGGCGACGCAAAAATTCAGATTTTTGGCTCGCAAATTCCAGCAGTGTTACAAGGCTTCCAGCAGTGTTACAAGGCAAGATTTCTCAATTTTAACCGTCAAATTAGGAGGATTTATGGGCAATTACACCTCTTAATTCAAGGGATTAAATTGTGCATTCGTAACAGCCATTTTATGGCCATAAAGGCAAAGAATTAAAGCTTTAAATGACAGGCCTTTGATTACCTCCTCAACACCTATAAATACCACACTATGATCACCGATTCTTCCTCACAAGCATTTCAAAAATTCACTCAGTAAAGCAATAAACTCTCACGCTGCAACTCTGCCAAAGTTCTCAGTTGAATTCCTGCACAAGTCGAAACCCAGTTTCGTACACCAGAATTTTGGCAAAGGGCTGATTGATTCCTGCGTTTTTTGAACCGCCAGGTTTTTCAGATTTCACACTTTTTCCAGATTCAGACTTCAGATTGTAAGTGGGCTTTTGCTAAGTAAAATATTCGTTTAATATATGTATATATATATATATATTATTCTATTTAAGGTTCAGTTTTTCGTCTACTATTCGAGCACCCTTCTGTACTTAGGGGCTGATCAGTAAACCATAGACACGATTTTGTCGTTATATGGGTTTACGGAATATTTCGGATTTCTGGGTTACTTGGTGTAACTAATGGCCTCGACCCCTTAGAGGAGTAAAACTTAGGGACTGATCAGTAAACCATAGATCCGAAGTAATCATCAGTGCTATCTGTCATGCTATGCTCTGTTATGCTATGCTATGCTCTGTTATGCCATGCTATGCTCTGTTATGCTATGCTCTGATCTGTCTAAGCTCTGTCTGAAATCTGTTATTCAGTATATGTGTAAGTATACTTTGTATGCTCGAATGGTATCCCACACTTGCTGAGTGTTTCCACAAACACTCACCCCTTACTTCTCCACCCAGATAAGAATGAAGAGCAGGTAGAAGAAGAAGAGCAAGAGAAATTCTGGGGCTGGTGAAGATTCAGATTTTGTTTAATTATGTACTTTCGCTTCCGCATTTCTGTTAATTAAATTTTTGTTTCAGATGTAAAAATGATTTTTTTTATTATTAATAGACTGGTTTGAGCTACGCTATGATGGCTTAATGTTTTACAATTTTTAAAATTGTTTAATATTGCCGATGTCATAAGTTTCGGTCTCGGGGCGTGACATTTTAGTGGTATCAGAGCTCACCAGGTTCATACTCCAGCTGGGAAACCAAATCCGTGAGTGTCTTCTGTTTATGGATTAACCTCACGACTTTATATTTTTGGAAATATCCTCAGACTTTAGGAAATGGCCCCCTTTGCTCCTCGTACAAGTGCTACTGCTGCCCTCCGTATAAACAACTTGCCCTCGATAACCAAGACCGCACAATTAGACGCCTTAGAGCCCAGTTAGCCACTGAGAGACGAGTATTAGCCGCCACAAAGAAGGAACTTAAAGAAACGCAAGTAACCTTAGAAGCCTCACATAAGGTCATCGCCGGACTGACCGAGATAGGCCTTAGCATGTCCAAGAAGATTGAGAAGATGAAAGTTAAGAAGAATCTAGTTAGAGCAACCATGTGGAGTGCCACCAGAAGTTCCAGGCTCGTATCCACGAAGCCGAGGACTCAATGCAGGCACAACACTTGCTCATCGAGGCCCTAGTGGATGAGAAGGATAACCTACTCCAAACCATCCACGATCTCCAAGAAGCCAATAATGCCCCTGCCCCATTCGATGGCGATTGGGAGGAAGAACCGGAAGAAGAACCGGAAGAGATTGAGGATATTCCTCTGGGCGAGGGAGAGATAGACGATGATTAGGATATATTTAACTTTATATTCAATTCATCTTTCTATTCGAATAAATTTCTTAGCCTTGAAAATATCTTATTCTCGACCTTTGTTATATACCGCCATTCTTAATATAGACTCCCTATGACAGAATATGACAGGCGATCGTAGAAACGATAGGAACAATGGAGGCGAAGGGCCCTCAAACAACGGAACTGGTCTTAGTAGAGAAGACCTAATGGCAATAGTCACAATGGTTGCCACAACACTTCAAGGGTTGGTTGGTCCCAACCATAACCAAGCTCCACCTCCTCCCCCTCCAACCCGTGGGACGAAGTTTTATTACGAGTCTCTTCGCAAGAATAAAGCCCCCACCTTCGATGGGAGCCACGACCCAGAAGTTGCTCAAACCTGGATGAAGAACATCGAGACGCAGCTTCGACTCCTGGAAGTCCCAGACGCAGTCAAAGTGGATGTGGTAACACCACTCCTCGACAGTAAGGCTGGGAAATGGTGGGAAGCAGTTGAGCCCACCATGACTGCCAATGAACAAGCTATGACGTGGCAGAGGTTTCGAGAAGCATTCTTGAAACAGTACTTTCCCATGGAAGTACGAATGCAGAGGCTCAGCGAGTTAGAGACCTTCACTCAGACGGCAGACATGTCGGTTGTAGAGTATACCTCCAAGTTCAATTCATTGGGCACCTACGTCCCAACGATTATGGCGGATAACACTCTCAAAATGCACCGATACAAGAGAGGTCTAAACAGCCGTATCCAGTCAGCCCTCGCAGTTTACCAAGCCACGAGTCTTGAAGACTTCATGGGAGCTGCAATCCACGCTGAAACTGACATAAAGAGGCGGGAAGCGGACAACAAAAACAAGCGCCCCCTCAATGCTCAGACTTCGCAAGGTGGGCCTAGGAACAAGCGGCCAAACTTCAACAACCGCGGCTCAGCTCCTACACAGAATAATCCGGCATTGCCCACTTGCTCCACATGCGGCAAACGTCATCCTGGAGACTGTCGCAAGAAGAGCGGTGCATGCTTCAAGTGTGGAAAGTTGGGCCACCGAATTGCGGATTGTCCGGAGAACCAAGGCGCAAAAGCTGGATCGAGCAATGCGGCTTCGAACAAGCCAAGGCCTAGGGAGGATAAGCCCAATGCTCGTGTGTTCGCAATGACACAGGAAGAAGCGGAAGACGCCAGCGACGTGGTGACAGGTACCATTTTCATCAACAAGCTGCCTGCTTATGTGTTGTTTGACTGTGGTGCTACGCATTCATTCGTGTCTATGAGGTTTGCTAAGAAGTTAGGGTTAGAGCCTGAAATTCTATCTGAACCCTATAGAGTAGCAACTCCAACCAATGCTACTATTGAAACATATAAGATCCATCGAAACTATGAGATTTCGATAAACGACCATTCGTTCTCCGTAAATTTGATACAACTAAACATGGTCGAGTTCGACGCCATCTTAGGGATGGATTGGCTATCTAATAAACCATGCAATGGTGGATTGCCGAGGTAAGAGCGTGAAGCTCCAAACCTTCGACCAAAAAGAGCTGGTTTACTATGGGAAGAACAAGGAGCGAAAGTCCCTACTTTCTGCGGCCCAAGCATGGACAGCCATGAAGACCGGAGCAGAAGTTTTCTTGACAATGATCCAAGAAGTAAAAGAAGGAGACGAGCTCAAGATCGAAGACATCCCAGTGGTGCGAGAGTTTGCAGATGTATTTCCAGATGACTTACCTGGAAAAGTGCCTGATCGAGAAATCGAGTTCGAGATCAACCTAGTGCCAGGGTCGGCACCAATATCCAAGCCACCCTATCGAATGGCACCTGCAGAACTCAAGGAACTCAAGGATCAATTACAAGAACTGCTAGACAAAAAGCAGATCCGACCTAGTGTATCACCTTGGGGAGCTCAAGTCTTATTCGTCAAGAAGAAGGATGGAACCATGAGATTGTGTATCGACTACCGAGAGTTGAACAAAATCACAATCAAGAACAAGTATCCTCTTCAAAGAATTGACGAGCTCTTTGATCAACTCAAGGGAGCTACAACCTTCTCCAAGCTGGATTT
>KV001356.1:90104-108423 GCA_001598015.1 Dorcoceras hygrometricum | reverse complement strand
ATTACGTCACGCCTACGCCATCATATCTATCAGCAGCTCTCAAACCATCTGCTGAATTCAATAGCCATCTGCTGAAATAATAGTCAACACTCCAAAATGTTGACTAACACGCGTCACTTCCTCGTTCAATCTCGCGCTAAACGCAAATTCTACCAGCAGCAACTTCAACTCGAACTAAAACCAGCAGACCTTCAATCTTAAATCAAAACCAGCAGCACTCCTTTCGTCACGATGACGTCACCTCTGCTGATTCAAAATTCACCAGCACGATCTACAGTAACCTGCTGATTCCAGTTTCTCCAAAAATCAACACTACGCTCAAAAATTCAGCAGGAACTTCATCCCTTTCGCAAATTCCTCAAATCACGCGAGATTAATCCCAATTCAAATCAATTAATCACCAATCTAACTTCTCAATCCTCACATCGTAGCTCCCAGCTGTTGCTTTCTGTGTTTCGGTCCTTGAGTAGTTGTTTGTATTGGCTTAGCAGGTGTGACATCTGCGTTGCTCGGACCCAGTTTGTAGTAATTATTGCACAGAGACTTGAGGTACGGATGTCAGCTTGTTACATCATTGAGATTTGGCATGGATATGTGCTTATGCTTACTGTTTTGGTGATGCCATGTATATTGTCTTGTTATCTGCTGCATTGTGTTGCACTACATACACGCATCAGTTGCATGTTGTTTCAGATCTCTTGTAACCGTGCCTTCTGATTGCTGATTTGAGCGTGCCAGGGTGCTTGTAGAGGTGCGCGGGTAACTCCCTGTGAGGTCCGGGGCTCAAAAGAGGGCGGGGAGTGATCGCCGGTGCCAAGAAGTTGCATGGACAATGAGTGGCTCCTGGCAGGCTTCTAGAGGCGAAGGGGCACATGAATGAACCGATCCCACACCGGAATGAGAGGGATTACGAGACTGGAAAGTTATAGATGTAATGGATGTCAGTTGAGGAAGGATTATAAGATTAATTGGTACTACTCATACCAACAAGGTGCATCTTCTTTTCGGGAGCTCATCACTTAGGAACTCCAAAGTTAAGCGTGCTTGACTTGGGAAAATTTTGGCTCTGGGAAGTTTCTCAGGGTGCGTTCGAGTGAGGACAAAACACGCTGAAAAGATCAGTGAACAGTGGGGACAGTCGTTAGATTTGGGGCGTTACAGATGGTATCAGAGCCGACTTCTCTTAGTACGGTGTGGTTCGGGGATGAACCAAGCGGAAGCTAGTGGGCATGTGAGGTCCGGGGCTCAAAAGAGGGCGGGGAGTGATCTTAATTGGTACTACTCATACCAACAAGGTGCATCTTCTTTTCGGGAGCTCATCACTTAGGAACTCCAAAGTTAAGCGTGCTTGCCTTGGGACAATTTTGGGATTGGTGACCCTCTGGGAAGTTTCTCAGGGTGCGTGCAAGTGAGGACAAAACACGCTGAAAAGATCAGTGTTGGTACAGTGGGTACAGTCGTTAGATCTGGGGCGTTACACTCCCGTCCCTCATCTCCCTGCTCGGACTGTTAGCCACCGTGAGCAGAGTGGGTAGCTCCCACATCTCACGTGTTGGACAACATCAGGTTGACCGTTATTATGCACCTGGTACCGTGTGCTGAGACGAGTGGGTAGCTCCCATATACTCACACACATTGTGGCCACTGCCTTCTGTTCGGATTTCAGTTTTTGAGCTGTCCTTGGAATCCTTTGGCTCCCTGTGTTCGGTTGTAGCCTTGATCTCATCCATGGCATTTGTATTTTATCTGTTGCTATCTAACTGTTGTTTTCAGTTGCTCTCCGTACTGGGGTTTGACCCCATGTCCCTCTGGGGATTGGTTGTTTGTTGCCTGTGTGTGTTTTCAGGTTATCATGGTTACTCTGATGGTCGTGGAGTAGACCCAGCTGGTGGTGCCCCAGGAGGTGGTTAGAGTGTCCCAGTTAGCGTATAGCATATTATGTATCAGTACTGTTAGCCGGGGGTTGTCCTATGCTTTGTATTTGTTGTTGTTTGGTACTGGATAATGTTTTAATGATGTACTGTTGTACTGAATTGATTTGGTAAATTGGGATATTTTAAGTATTGTTGTATTTTAAATTATATGTTTTAATCGTTAGGCCAAAGCGATAATTTTAAGCCACTTTTGTATGCTTCCGCTATTGTTTTGCGTGGTTTAACTATGTGTTGTGTACGAGGCCTGACATTTTTGGTATCAGAGAAGACACCACAACATAATCTTCAGCTGGGTAATATCTCCAACCAGTAGTGCTAAGATGCTCATGGACCTTTGAAATCTGCATTGAAGCCAGCATCGCCACTTGAGCCTTTCTGCTCAATGCATCAGCAACTACATTCATCTTCCCAGGCTGATATTTGATCTCACAATCAAAATCCTTAAGCAGCTCCATCCATCTACGCTGTCTCATGTTCAAATCTAACTGAGAAAACAGATTGTTGCTAGCATTAGAGCAGCTCAGAGGACTGATCCATCCATCCATGAGTTGAAGCTGAAGGTGAGAGCTAGTCAGTTGGAGGACTACTCTGTTTCTTCTGATGGTTGTTTGAGGTTTCGTGGCAGCCTGTTTGTGCCAAATCTGATTGATTTGAAAGAAGAGATCTTGCGAGAAGCGCATTGCAGTAGATACAGTGTCCATCCTGGTGCAAGGAAGATGTATCATGCCTTGAAGCAGCATTACTGGTGGGCAGGTTTGAAGAGAGATGTTGCTGATTTTGTAGCCCGTTGTTTGAATTGTCAGCAAGTCAAGGCAGAGAGGATGAAACCTGGTGGTTTGTTGCAAATCTTAGAGGTGACCCAATGAAATTGGGAGCACATAGCTATGGATTTTGTCATGCATTTGCCTCATTCCAGTAGAGGTTGTGATGCAATTTGGGTGATAGTTGACAGATTGTCGAAGTCTGCGCACTTCATTTCCTACAGAATGACCTATTCTTTGAAGAAGATGGCGAAGCTGTACATAGATTTTTTGGTGCGTTTGCATGGTGTGCCAGTTTTGATTGTTTCAGATCGTGATCCTCGATTTACTTCCAGGTTTTGGAAGAGTTTTCAAACAGCATTGGGTACTAGATTGGCGATGAGTACAACGTATCATCCCAGAAAGATGGACTATCTGAGAGAACTATCCAGATTTTAGAGGATATGTTGAGAGCTGTTGTGATGGATTTTAGTGGCAGCTGACAAGACTCGTTGTCTTTAGTTGAGTTTTCCTATAATAACAGCTATCAGGTCACGATTGGGATGGCACCATTTGAAGCTTTGTATGGCAGGAAGTGCAGATCGCCAGTATGTTGGGAAGAAGTGGGGGAGAAGCAGTTGTCTTCTCCAGAATTTGTGCAGCAGATGCGAGATCAGGGGGATTTGATTCGCCAACGAATGAAAGCTGCACAAGATCTCCAAGAAAGTTATGCGAATAAGAGGCGTAGGCCTTTAAAATTTGAGGTTAGTGATCTAGTTTTCCTTAAGGTTTTTCTTTTTCGCAGTGTTATGAGATTTGGTCTCAAGGGAAAGTTAGCTCCTCGTTATGTTGGTCATTATGAGATAGCTGAGAGGATTGGTACTTTGGCATATCATTTGCTGTTGCCACCAGATTTGCCTTCCTTACATGATGTGTTCCATGTTTTGATGTTGAGGAAGTATGAGCCAGATCCTTCGCATGTGTTGAGAACTGACGAGGTGGAGTTATATAGGACTTTGAGCTATGTGGAATATCCCTTGCAGATCTTGGATAGAAAAGAGAAACAGCTAAGGAACAAAACCATTCCCTTGGTGATGGTTCAGTGGAGCAAACATGGTAGGGAAGAAGCTACTTGGGAACTGGAAGAGAAGATGCAGCGTGAGTGGCCGCATCTATTTCAGTGAGCTTAGTATCAGATTTCAGTAGCTAGTTTGTTCCTTGTTTTTCCAGTGGTTGCTGGTGGTTGTTTCTCCAGTTATCTTGAACTCTTGATCTTGAGCTGTTTGATTTCGAGGACGAAATCCTGTTTTATTGGGGGAGAGATGTGAGAACCGAAAAGCTGATGAGATTAATTGAGTTAATTAATCGAGTTTTATTGAGATTAGCTTTGCGTCGATGTGCTTGAAGAAGCTATCGGGTTTTGTTTTAGTCCTTGGAACAAGTCTGGAGAGTTAGAGTTTTGGCTTGAGATCTGTTCAGAAGTTAGCGTGGGTCATCGCTGAGTGCTAGCGTTCAGCAGTGGTGACGTGAGCAGTTGTCGCTGGTTTTTGGTTTTCAGTTTTGAGGAGAAGTCTGATATCGTGGGCATTCAGATGTCTCCTAGCGTGCTTTCAGTAGCGGGTGTTGGTACGTCGTCGTTTGGATTATATGGAACGACAGCGTTTTGAATTAGCGGAAGAGACTCAGCTGTATGTTGCGTTGCTATCAGATGTTGGTTAGTTGTTCAGCAGTGAGTAGCGGGTGACGTGTTCAGCTGCGACAGTAACTCTCTGCGACGTCGTTTGGTTTACGTGATCACTGTTTTGGCGTAGAGTAAGATCTGTTGCGAGATATGGTTGCAAGCGGGAATATCAGCTGTGATAGCTTAAGTTGTCGGTGGATCTGTTCCCAGTTTCAGTCAGTGGTGAGATTTAGATACGGGACTTAGCCTTAGTTCTCTATTATTGTTTCCCGACACTTAGAATATTTCCCGATAGCAAACTCAGTCGTGATACCCTAGTTACTGTTCATCGAACCTTATCTTCTTCGATTGCCGATGGTAGACAGCTCCGATTGAAGTAAGAGTAGTAGCGTTGGACTCCTCTTGATGAGACTCTTCGTTTGGATACTGCTTTCGGACGTTTGTTTGAAGCTGGTGAGGTGCGCGAAGACATCTCCCTTCTGTAGTTTTTTAGCGTATCGTCCTAGCTTGTTGGGGTAAGTGTTCAGACCCTGCTTTGTGTTTCTTTAGAGCTCTCTGTTGAGTTAGATGGGTAGTATAGCGCTGGTCGAGTTCGTAGCTCCCAGCTGTTGCTTTTCTATGTTTCGGTCCTTGAGTAGTTGTTTGTATTGGCTTAGCAGGTGTGAGATCTGCGTTGTTCGGACCCAGTTTGTAGTAATTGTTGCACAGAGACTTGAGGTACGGATGTGATCTTGTTATAGCGTTGAGATTTGGCATGGATATGTGCTTATGCTTACTGTTTTGGTGATGCCGTGTATATTGTCTTGTTATCTGCTGCATTGTGTTGCACTGCATACACGAATCTGTTGCATGTTGTTTCAGATCTCTTGTAGCAGTGCCTTCTGATTGCTGATTTGAGCGTGCCAGGGTTCTTGTAGAGGCGCGCGGGTAACTCCCGTCCCTCATCTCCCTGCTGGGACTGTTAGCCACCGTGAGCGGAGTTGGTAGCTCCCACATCTCACGTGTTGGACAACAGCAGGTTGAGCGTTATTATGCACCTGGTACCGTATGCTGAGACGAGTGGGTAGCTCCCATATACTCACACACGTTGTGGCCACTGCCTTCTGTTCGGATTTCAGTTGTTGAGCTGTCCTTGGAATCCTTTGGCTCCCTGTGTTTGGTTGTAGCCTTGATCTCATGCATGGCATTTGCATTTTATCTGTTGCTATCTAACTGCTGTTTTTAGTTGCTCTCCGGTTTGACCCCATGTCCCTCTGGGGCTTGGTTGTTTGTTGCCTGCGTGTGTTTTCAGGTTATCATGGTTACTCTGCTGGTCGTGGATTAGACCCAGCTGGTGGTGCCCCAGGAGGTGGTTAGAGTATCCCAGTTAGCGTATAGCATATTATGTATCAGTACTGTTAGCCGGGGGTTGTCCTGTTCTTTGTAGTTGTTGTTGTTTGGTACTGGATATATGTTTTAATGCTGTACTGTTGTACTAAATTGATTTGGTAAATTGGGATATTTTAAGTATTGTTGTATTTTAAATTATATGTTTTAATCGTCAGGCCAAAGCGAAAATTTTAAGCCATTTTTGTATGCTTCCGCTATTGTTTTGCGTGGTTTAACTCTATGTTGTGCACGAGCCTGACACTTCCCCCACACTGGCCATAAAAATCAACCTTAGAACTACTACCGCTGCTAGAACTGCCCGAGCCAGAAAAACTAGAACCAGACTTCTTCTTAAACTGACGACCACGGGGTCTAAACATATGGTGTCCAGACTGTTGGGCTACCTGCTGCTGGGGTGGCTAGGATGACTGCACAGACTGGGAAGGTTGCATCGCCGAAACCATGTGACGGTTACCTTGCACCACTTGCGGCCTAACACGAGACCTACGGTTCTGCAGTCCCTCCTCAATATCCATAGCCTTGTCCACTACATCCGCATAACTCATCGGTGAACCCGCCAACACGAAAGAATACAACTCCTCATTCAATCATTCCAAGAACTTGTTTTTTTTCGCCCTCTTTCTGCCAGAAACATGCGGAACATACGCAAGAAGAGAAGAAAACCTCCGTGCATACTCTCCCACGGACATAGTTCCCTTCACCGGGTTATCAAACTCATGCTCCTTGGCATTAACATAGGACTAGGGACATACTCCTGTCGAAAGGCAGTACAGAAACTATTCCACGAAATCCCCACGCCAGTCTCCTCTAGCGCACGAGAAGCACCTCTCCACCAACGCTCGGCACCTCTCCTCAACTGAAACGTAGCCAAACTCAGCCTACGCTCGTCGTCGTACCTGACACGATCAAGTTATCAAACTCATGCTCCTTGGCATTAACATAGGACTAGGGACATACTCCTGTCGAAAGGCAGTACAGAAACTATTCCACGAAATCCCCACGCCAGTCTCCTCTAGCGCACGAGAAGCACCTCTCCACCAACGCTCGGCACCTCTCCTCAACTGAAACGTAGCCAAACTCAGCCTACGCTCGTCGTCGTACCTGACACGATCAAACAACCCAGTAATGTGCTGCAACCAGGACTCCGCATTGGAACTAGGCTCATCCCCGTTAAACGTCTGAGGATTCATCCGCTGAAACCTCACCATTACCAGTTCCATGTCGTCCACACGGGCTGCCAGCTCATCTACCTCAATCTCAACCTGTCTATCATGACCACGACAAGGAATACTACGCTGCACTTCCTTGTTATGAACTTCGGATTCTTCCTGAAACTGCCCTCTACCTCTACCCCTACGTCTAGGTGGCATCTACGAAGGCACTAAGAGGGTAAGGTCACACAGCAACAAATATATCACATAGCAAATAAGCCACGTAGTCATGCACATGCAACAAGCAACAAGAAACACTATGCCTAGACTCAAGTGTGATCAAAAGAAATCGAGCTTATCCCAGCTTAAGATCTGATACCAAAAATGTCAGGCCTCGTGCTCAACTCAGAGTTTAACCAGGCAATAACAATAGTGGAAGCAATAAAATAGTGGTTAAAATTTTTGCTTTTGGCCTGACTGAAAGATAACATAATTTAAAATGCTGCAATACTCAAAATACAGGTTTTAAAACGCTTAAAACCCAACTACATCTCATACAGCATACAAACATAGAGTGACTCCCAAATAAACAGAGCGATGAGTCTCTCGCTCAACATAGATACAATACAATATAACAAAAATATCATATGCATCTACTACATATAACTGGGACACTCTATCCACCTCCCGGGGCACTACCAGCTGGATTAACTCCACGACGAGTGGTGAAACCATGGTAACCTGAAAACACACATAGGCAAACAAACACCAGCCACAGAGGGACACGGGGTCAAACCCCAGTACGGAGAGCAACTGAAAAACAACATAAGACAACAACAGATAATATGAAATGATATGCATGAGATGAGGCTACAACCGTAGGTAGGGAGCCAAAGGAATCTCAAGACATATCAACGACATCAACAGATCAACTGAGAAAACTGAAAAACAACATAAGACAACAACAGATAATATGAAATGATATGCATGAGATGAGGCTACAACCGTAGGTAGGGAGCCAAAGGAATCTCAAGACATATCAACGACATCAACAGATCAACTGAGAAATGGTGGCCACAGGGTGTGTGAGTATATGGGAGCTACCCACACGTCTCAGCACACGGTACCAGATGCAAAATATAGCTCAACCTGTTGTTGCCCAACTCATGAGGTGTGGGATCTATCCACTCCACTCATAGTGGCTAACAGATCCCAGCAGGGAGATGAGGGTAATGGAAGTTACCCGCTCGGCCTCCAAAACAGGCATCCTGGTACACACAGATCAAATACAATAAGGCACGGCTAACAAGATCTGAGCTCAACATGATACATGAGTGAATGCAGATGCAACAGATAACAACAAGCATTACAAAGCATACACTGCACCACGGAACAGCAAGCAATTACACATATCCATGCCTAATCCAACGTCGTAAAACAAGCTCACATATGTACCTCAACTCTGAGCTATAGTTATAACAACGAAGTCCCGAGAAACACAGATCCGAGAACCTGCTAAGTAACAATGCACAAAATCTCAGGGATAGTAGCACAGAAATTACGAATTGGGAGCTACGAGCTCAACCAAATCTCTCCTACCCTTCTATCACAGCAGAAGGCTCTAAACGAAGCACAAGGTAGGATCTTAACGCTTACCCAACAAGCTACATGAACGGCAGAAGTAATCCGACGCTTATGCTAACAGACTACAGAAGGGAGATGTCTTCGCAATCTCTCCAAGCTTCATGCAAGCTTCCAAAAGCTGTACCAAACGAAGCGTCTTAGCAAGAGGAGTCCAGCGCTACCACTCTTACTTCAGTCGGAGCTGTCTACCATCGGCAATCGGAGAAGATAAGGTTCGGTGAACAGTAGCTAGGGTATCATGACAGGATTCGCTATCGGGAATTATTCTAAGTGTCGAAGCTGAATAATAAAGAACGAAAGCTAAGTCCTCTATTTAAAAGGTCAAATCTGATGAACATTACCTACTGACAACTTAAGTCTCAAAGCTGAATTTCCCACTCGGATCTGAATCTCACATCAGATATAACTCTACGCCAAAACAGATCCCGACTTAATCAAACGAAGTCGCACAGAGTCTACTGCCGCTTCTGGACACGTCACCCGCTACTCAAATCTGAAATGCTAAACACATCGTATCGCAACACTCTGATCCTACTCAAATCTGAAGACCAACGCTACTCACATATGAGTCTCCCCCGCTAAGCCAAAATTCTGTCATTCCAACTAATCCAAACGACTTAGTTTAGCTACTCGCTACAGAAACACGCTCGCTCACATCTGAACACCTACGATATCAGATTCCTTCGCCATAACTGAACGCGATCACCCAGCGCTGACCAACACTCACATCTGATCAGTTCCCGCGGGAATTCTCCAACTCACCAGAACTGATTCAAGGACTTATACGGACAACTTCGCCAAGCATACCAGCTCCAATCTGGATCATCCCAGATCTGGTCAAGCCAAATCTGGTCTATGTTAAACCCGATTAATTAACTCAATTAATATTATAAACTCTCGGGTCTCACACCGAGAACGGGCCTGGACGTGAACATCGGCGATGTTTAATAATTATTCATTACAAAAGATCAAGCCTCATTGTGCATCTCAAAACCAGTCTATTACATAATCAAAATGATATTCTTTACAATTGAAATTCAAAGTTTGTGGAAGCGAGATTACATTAACCAATACTAAGTCTTCACCAGCCCCAGAACATCTCTTGTTCGTCCTCTTCAACATGTTCTTCATTTTTATCTGGGTGGGAGAAGTAAGGGGTGAGTGTTTGGGGAAACACTTAGCAAGTGGTGAAACATTCGAGCATAACAAAAATATTCATACATATAAAACTGAACTGAACTTGGAAACATTTCAAGGACACTGAACAGAGCAGAGCATATAACAGAGAACATGTAGCACTGATAATTACTTCGTTTCAATGGTTTACTGATCAATCCCTAATTTTTACTACTCTAAGGGGTCGAGGCCATAGTTACACCTTGTAACTTAAAGTGCGAAATATTCCGTAGACCAATATTACGACAGAAATATCAATACTAAAATAGAGCATAGATCATAGCATGAACTTGACACGAAACGAAAGCTCGAATGATAATTCAAAATAGAATATAGCATGAATACCATATAATATCTCAAACGAATATATATACATAGAAAAAGCCCACTTACATGATTACTGCTCAAAAATATGAGAAATGTGGTGGCAATGCTTGATTCAGTATCTGGTTGCTACTCGAAGAGTATCACGAATATTATTTCATATGCGTCTTCAGTATACGGATCTGTCGGATTAGGCCCAAAGTTGGTTGGCTTGTTCACAAAAGGAAACAAGGAAATTGTGAACGGAAAATATCGGAATCTTAAGCCATTTGAATCCATATTGGGATGGTGAATAGAAGCTAAGTCTTGTCGTATATAATCGGTACAGTAATATTGAAAAGATATTATGGTAAAATCAAACCTTTGGATCAGGATGAAATTTGAACAGCACATGTGAAACATGATGAAATAACTTTTGAACGGTCAAGATAATTGTAAGAGGAAATTTTCAGCCGTTTCTAAGTGATGTACAAGAGCTGCAGATTTCTCATATGGAATCTATACAGAATTATGGAAAAGGCGTTTCATAAAAATGTCCACGTTGGATTGGAATGAAATTGGAAAACATATGTAAAAGCTAACAAAGTACAATCTGAATGGTGGAGATTGGATATCGAGGTCATTTGAAATCTTTTTAGGATGATAAAGAGAAGTTGCGGTTTCCTCACATGTAATCTGTGCAGTATTCTTGAGAATTTTATTTACAAAAATATAACCGTTGGATCAGAATGCAATTTGTACCTAGTATTCCAAACCTAGAGTAGCAAACATTGGACGGTGAAGATCGGATTCTAAGAACTGGAGCGGTGGACATATGTTCCGAACAGTAGGCCTTCAGATTGATGCTGGAACACTCAAAACATCAACATCTTGTTTTTGAAATGGGGCAGCCTCTTGAACGAATTTGACAGAATTTCTTGATTTTTATACAGTGAATTTTTCATCTTTGAAGTGTGTTTTATATAGGAGAGGTTGGGGAATTTTAAGGCTTACTTTTTATGGTCATTAAACACCACTTTATGGTCATAATTAGACATTATTTGGCTACATAATGGCTTACTTATGGCGTGACTTTAATTAAGAATTCAATAGCTTGGTTATTCATGCAGAATAAAAATATATGATAAGCTAAGAATTTAATTGAATAGAATTTTGAAAATTTCAGGTTCTCACAAAATCAGTTTAAGAGACGGTCGAATTCGAGTTCTTCTGGTTCTGTTAGTTCTGATGGTAGTGGCTTTGGAGGAGTGTCGTGGAGGTAGACACATGACTTCACAGTGTCGTGGAGTTCAGGATCTTTGTCATAAGTGCGGGCAGCCTGGACATTTCGCTAGAGTTTGTCCTTTGATGGGAGGACAACCCTCGAATCAGTCATAGCAATGTTCAGCTGGTGGTTCTTCACAGAGACCGCAACCTTTTGCTCAGTTCCAGCGATCAGGATTTTTTGAGTTAAGCGTGCAAGGGTGAGAACATTACTGGGATGGGTGACCTCCTGGGTAGTTCTCGTACGTAAAGCTGCTTACGTTGCGCCGCTTGATCTGGTTGGCCATGTGGGCTGTAAAAGTGTGATGCCAGATCTTAACGGGTAATACTATCTCTACTGGGGATAGGACCGGCGAAAGGGGAAGGGTAAGACTGATCTATAAGGGAATTGAGACAGTACCAACAGTTCCCCTTAATCATGGACCTAACAACCCAACCCTAACTCACATAGTAGATGCACTATGCGCTGCCACATTATAAGGAAATAAAGTTGCACCTTGGCTAACAGCTATAGCTTTTGGCCTAGTGGTAAGCGCTTGATCCTAACAGGATTTCAACCACAAGAACCGTCTAGGTTCGGAGGATCTTCTAAACTTCAGTTTTCGGGACCTCAGCAAGCTCAAGTGAATGCCTTGATGAGAGAGAAAGCTGATGATATTCCTGGAGGAGTTATTGCAGGTACTTGTACTATCTTTGACTTTCCTGCACGAGTTTTGTTTGATACAGGAGCATCACACTCTTTTATATCTGAATTGTTTGTGCATGAGTGTGGGTTGAGTTATACCCCACTATGTGATATCGTATCTGTTTCTACTCCTGCTGGTGTGTGGTTGATGTCTCGTGAAGTGGTTTGGATTGTGTGAGTAGATTTTATGAGAATGTGTTGGTGACGAACCTTATTTCTTTAGAGATTAGAGATTTTGACTGTATTTTGGGCATGGACGTGTTGTCCAGTTGTAGAGCGATTGTGGATTGTTTCCATGGTGTAGTGAGGTTTAGACCTCAATTTGGAGAGAAGTGGGACTTTTACGGTGCTGATTCGCGATCCAAGATTCCACTAGTGTCTGTCATGGAGATGTTTAGTCTGTTGTCGCTAGAGAACTCTGGGTTCATGATTTATGCCCTGGATGTTTCCCAATAATCGCGGATAGAGTTGAGTGATTTCCGGATTGCTCGAGAGTTCCCAGATGTTTTTCCGGATGAGATTCCTGGATTTCCTTCGAGATGAGAGATTGACTTCAGCATTGAGTTTGTGCCAGGAACCGCTCCGATTTCGAGAGCTCCATATCGGTTTGCGCCAGCTGGGTTGAAGGAACTTAAGGATCAGTTGCGTGATCTTCTAGAGAAAGGTTTTATTAGGCCGAGTATGTCGCCTAGGGGAGCTCCGATTCTATTCGTGAAGAAGAAGGATGGATCTATGAGGATGTGTGTTGACTTTCGGCAGCTGAATAAAGCAACGATTAAGAACAAGTACCCTTTGCTGAGAATTGATGATCTGTTCAATCAGCTGCAGGGATCGGCGGTCTACTCTAAGATTGATCTGCGATCTGTTTATCATCAGTTGCGGATTAGTGATGCTGATGTGGCGAAGACGGCTTTCAGGACTAGATACGGGCATTATGAGTTTCTTGTGATGCCATTTGGGTTGACGAATATTCCTGCTGTCTTCATGGATTTGATGAATCGCGTCTCTAGTGAATAAATCGATAATTTTGTGATTGTCTTCATAGACGACATCCTGGCGTATTAGAGGATCTATAGAGAGCATAAGGAGCACTTGAGGTTGGTGTTGCAGAAACTGAGAGACTCACAGCTTTATGCAAAGTTTAGTAAGTGTGAATTTTGGTTAGATAAGGTAATATTTTTGGGTCATGTCATATATGCACAAGGTATTTCCGTGGATCCTAGAAAGGTCGAAGAAGTTCTTAACTGGGAGCGACCTAGGAATGTTTCAGAGATCTGTAATTTCTTAGGTTTGGCGTTGTGGGGACTCCGGGTTGCTAATATCATCTTAAGGGGCGAATAAATATTAATCACAATTTTATTCATCTAATTTAAGTAAGAAGAAAAAGAAGATACAAACTTTTTTTATATATATATAGGGCACGGGTGCGCTTAAATGATCCGAAAGTTTTCTCAACTTCATCTCCTTGCTATCAAAAGAAGTTTGATGTGGTATAACTCTTTCATTCAACTCAAAATGCATCCATAAGAGGTAACAACATCAAACACAATCTAAACATGCATTTAAACTTCCACCTCATTATTAACGATACATGAAGTCTCAAAACATAACTAGTATTCAACGAGTAGAAAACATATACATGGTTTCTTGTTTTTGAACATGTTTGACAACCTCATATATTACAAAACTTTTGCTAAAACCCGGATCACCACGTGATAATCTTCATTTCGACCTATCATGATTGTCTCTGACTCGATCCTGCCCCAACTATTGCCATGCACACATACAAAAACACAGCAATAGCCGGCTAACTCCGATGAAAATATAATTCCCAGTATTAACAACATAACATACAATATATCATGAGCATGGATGCAATGCATGTGGAAGGAATAGGCTATCAAATCTGATAACAATAAATCTTGGTTCTTGGGATCCCGGGGAAGGAAATCTCAAACCAACCATCGACTCTCCCAATCGAGGTGGCGTCAAGTATCTCCATCCCCTGACTTTGGTGCAACCATAGTGAGTCATCTAGCTCTGGAAGTAAATCTACATTCCATGCCACTCAACTATAGCCCTCCAAACGTCATTTGCACTCTAGGCTATTCAGCACTCTGTGATTTTCAAGGTAGACCTCAAGATGAATGCAACATAATCTTAATGAATTATGCTAAAATCAATCAAGGCAATACATGCAAATCAAGCAAGTACAAACAAGTATATTACACAAAATCAGTCAAGTACTCAAACAAGAGCAGTAAGCATTCAAGTATGTGGTTTTAGGGAATTCGGGAATCATATCTATCTCGAATGTTCCATACCATATTGATTGATGTCAATTTATACCTTTCAATATCGATTCTGAAAGTGCTTCAAATCTGAAACATATATCAACAACAACAAGTTCATATCAAAATATGCTCAAACACATATCAATTGCCAAGGGTAGAAATCACTACAAACCTTGATCAAAACTTAACCGATTCAAATTCTAAAGTTCTTGAGTTCGATGACCTTCAATTCAAATTTGAAAGGAATTATAATATGATCAAAATCAGAATTCAAACTCAATCCAATACATGGCTCAATCATTTGCCCCAAAACTCATCAATTTTCAAACCAACGGCGTAACAGATAAAACTCGGCAACCCGAACTTTAAATATATCAAGATATAATCAACTACAATCCATATCACGACCATATCATCATTATAATATCATAAGGAACTCGAAATCAGCAGTACCAGCAAGCTTCAAATAATCCCGGGCCTTACAGGCTAGCTATTACAGACGTTCCATTGATGGTTTTCTTCCATAGCCAAACCGATGACGCAGTTGACCCAGAAGGACAGAAGATTTATATGGACAGATGAGTGTGAGTCGAGTTTCCAGTTGCTCAAGGAGAAATTGACTACTGCTCCTGTGTTGGCTTTACCTTCGGGTTCTGGAGGTTTTGTGGTTTTTTCCGATGCTTCTCTGAATGGTTTGGGCTGTGTATTGATGCAAAATGGGCGTGTGATATCCTATGCGTCTAGTTGAAACCTTATGAGACGAGGTACCCTGTTCACGATTTGGAGTTGGCTGCTATCGTTTCTGCCCTGATGATTTGGCGTCATTACTTGTATGGTGAGCAATTTGTGGTGTACACAGACCAAAAGAGCTTGAAATACTTCTTAACTGAGTCAGATCTGAATATGAGGCAATGTCGTTGGATGGAGTTGCTCAAGGATTTTGACTGTGAGATTCAATATCAGCCTCGGAGAATGAATTTAGTGGCAGATGCTTTGGGTAGGAGAGCCCAGCCTGCGATGCTAACATCTTTGAGTATATCCAAAGGTTTGGGGACTTCTGGATGGCGTTTTCAGCCAGATTATCAATATTTCGTAGTTTCTTCTCTTCAGGTAGAACCATAGATTGTGGCAGACATTAGAGCAGTGCAGAGGACTGACCCATACATTCATGAGTTGAAGATAAAGACCCAGAATGGTCAGTTGGGAGATTTTACTGTTACTTCTGACGGATGCCTTGTTGGGGAACCACGGCGGATCCGGATCACGCCTTCCGGCGAGGCAGCGGAAGAACAAAATTGGGCCGGGAGACGATCAATACAATTCAAAACAATCATTCTATGACATTCATAGGGTGTTTCTCGGGGTTACCTCTCTGGCAACTCGTGCCTGGCTCCGACCAGTTTCGCGAGGAAACCGGCACTTCACGGTAGGCGGCGGTAGACTACGTCAATCAGGTCCACGACCGGAAGCGAGACTCCTTCGTTAGCCTGCACTAGAAGGCCTGAAGAGATCGGCGCAGACGGATTCTCCTCGTCAAGTTTGCCGGAACAATTTAAGAACGAGGCGAGGCGGCGGCGGCGGCGCCGGAGGCGGCGGCTTTTGAGGAGAGGAGGGGCGGCCACTTGTAGCTAGGGTTAGGGTATGTGTTGTTTTGTTATGAGTTAATTAAGTCTAAGTCTACCTTAAGTAGACTTGATGATGGAATTGGACAGGCCCAACGGGCCCGGGTCCAACGGATGAACATTCGGTTCATCCATCACCGCGACTTCATCGTAACTCCGATCACCGATCAGATCGGACCGATCGACTCAGTTTCCAAAACAGAATACTATGATCTGAAAAAACATTTTTCAGAACCCCAGTGCAAAATGACCGTTTTGCCCCTCAACAGCGGAAATCACGATTTGACCCCTGTTGACTTTTAGGAAGTCGCACTCCCCGAAATCCTCTTCTCATGCTCAACACATTGAGCTGAGTATCCGTGCGGGAATCTCTAATCCAGTACTTGTGTGACCCTCAATGATTCAGGGATACAGCTAGCCGTGGGCCCACAACCATTACGGCTCCGGAATCACAATTCCGGACTTGCCCATCGGATCATGGTAAGAGCGTCTAGCAACATCGCCCCATGATCCCCTAGGTATCACTGATAGTTCCTGCAAGAACCAGTTGGTCGTGGTTAGCGTACAGTACGGTCCTTTCAATCCATATATCCCGATCAGATCAACGACCATTGGTAAATCGAGAGTCACTATAGATCCGATAGCTATGCATACATCTTGGGATCGAATAGTGACATCGCGAGTGCAACTAGGTAAAACCATTTACCTAAAACACTTCTAGTACTCTGGCCAGAGATTTATACACTATTATCCCCTCAGATAGCATAGGATATCCACGCATGTCTGCGAGCGGTGAATCCTCGACAACGATGCATCGACTCCTACATGCATCGGGGTCTCACCCAATCCCTGACCTTCAATTCAAATTTGAAAGGAATTATAATATGATCAAAATCAGAATTCAAACTCAATCCAATACATGGCTCAATCATTTGCCCCAAAACTCATCAATTTTCAAACCAACGGCGTAACAGATAAAACTCGGCAACCCGAACTTTAAATATATCAAGATATAATCAACTACAATCCATATCACGACCATATCATCATTATAATATCATAAGGAACTCGAAATCAGCAGTACCAGCAAGCTTCAAATAATCCCGGGCCTTACAGGCTAGCTATTACAGACGTTCCATTGATGGTTTTCTTCCATAGCCAAACCGATGACGCAGTTGACCCAGAAGGACAGAAGATTTATATGGACAGATGAGTGTGAGTCGAGTTTCCAGTTGCTCAAGGAGAAATTGACTACTGCTCCTGTGTTGGCTTTACCTTCGGGTTCTGGAGGTTTTGTGGTTTTTTCCGATGCTTCTCTGAATGGTTTGGGCTGTGTATTGATGCAAAATGGGCGTGTGATATCCTATGCGTCTAGTTGAAACCTTATGAGACGAGGTACCCTGTTCACGATTTGGAGTTGGCTGCTATCGTTTCTGCCCTGATGATTTGGCGTCATTACTTGTATGGTGAGCAATTTGTGGTGTACACAGACCAAAAGAGCTTGAAATACTTCTTAACTGAGTCAGATCTGAATATGAGGCAATGTCGTTGGATGGAGTTGCTCAAGGATTTTGACTGTGAGATTCAATATCAGCCTCGGAGAATGAATTTAGTGGCAGATGCTTTGGGTAGGAGAGCCCAGCCTGCGATGCTAACATCTTTGAGTATATCCAAAGGTTTGGGGACTTCTGGATGGCGTTTTCAGCCAGATTATCAATATTTCGTAGTTTCTTCTCTTCAGGTAGAACCATAGATTGTGGCAGACATTAGAGCAGTGCAGAGGACTGACCCATACATTCATGAGTTGAAGATAAAGACCCAGAATGGTCAGTTGGGAGATTTTACTGTTACTTCTGACGGATGCCTTGTTGGGGAACCACGGCGGATCCGGATCACGCCTTCCGGCGAGGCAGCGGAAGAACAAAATTGGGCCGGGAGACGATCAATACAATTCAAAACAATCATTCTATGACATTCATAGGGTGTTTCTCGGGGTTACCTCTCTGGCAACTCGTGCCTGGCTCCGACCAGTTTCGCGAGGAAACCGGCACTTCATGGTAGGCGGAGGTAGACTACGTCAATCAGGTCCACGACCGGAAACGATCTCCCTCCGATCAGCCTGCACTAGAAGACTGAAGGATTTTATCGCCAACGGATTCTCCTCGAAAAGTTGGCCGGAGCAAGTCCGGCGAACGGCGGCGGCGGCGGCGGCGTGAGAAGAGGAAGGGAGGCGGCGCTTATTGCTAGGTTTAGGGTTTAGTTGTATCAAGTGTAATGAGTTATTAAGTCTAAGTCTACTTTAAGTAGACTTAATGATGGACTTGGACCGGCCCAACGGGTCCAGGTCCAACGAAAGAACATTCGGTACATCCCCATCACCGTGACTTCATCGTAACTCCGATCGCCGATCAGATCG
>KV001356.1:48823-72759 GCA_001598015.1 Dorcoceras hygrometricum | reverse complement strand
ACGACTCTCGATTCATCCAATCATGCAATTAATCTAATTAAAATGCATAAATTTAAATAATCCAATTATTTATCGCAAAATCATATTTTAATCATAAAATCGCATTTTATAATAAAATCGTATTTTGTCGATAAAATCAAATTTTAATCAACAAAATCATATTTCATTATAAAATCATATTTTACAATTAAAATCACATTTTGCTAATTTTAATTATATCATGCAGATAATCTAATTAACATGCATAAATTAAATAATCCTATTATTTATCGCAAAATCATATTTTAATCATAAAATCGCATTTTATAATAAAATCGTATTCTGTCGATAAAATCAAATTTTAATCAACAAAATCATATTTCATTATAAAATCATATTTTACAATTAAAATCACATTTTGCTAATTTTAATTATATCATATTGTGCTTAAAACAATTTTAGGCCCAAAAATCTCAAAATTTCAAAATCGACCAAAACGGGCCCGATATCGAATATCGGCCCGAAAACTTCACAGGCTGCCCGGGACAGGCCCGAACAAAACCTTAGGAGAATTCAGCCGTCATGACATCGCCGGAGCATCGCCGGGCGGCGGCCGCCATCACGAAAATCGTGCGTGGCGCAAGGCCACGCACGGGCGCGACAAGCGCGGCAGCGCTTCGCCCATGGCGGAGCATGGCAGCACGCCTCCAGAATCAGCGTCGCGCAACCAGTGCGCAAGGGACAGCAATCGGTCGGCCAGCGTGCGCAACAATTTGTGCGACACCACAGGGCACCGTGCGCTTTCATCGTGCATCCACTCTCGGCAGGTCGCGCAACCAGTGCGGCCTTGAGCGCGACCATCGCGCGGAGCAGCGCTCCAAATCTCCGGTCGAGACGCGCGACAGGCGTGCATACAATTGCGGGGCCATGCGCAGGCCATCACGCGGGCAGGTGCGCGCGTAGCGTCGGGCGGTTGCCGCCGCCCACGGCGGCGGTCGGTGGCTGCTCCAAAAATATTTTTGTGATTCGATCTGAAATTCAAGATTAGATACAATATGGCAGTAATCGTATTCATCAGATCCGAGCCTTGGCTCTGATACCACTGTTGGGGAACCACGGCGGATCCGGATCACGCCTCCCGGCGAGGCAGCGGAAGAACAAAAATTGGGCCGGGAGACGATCAATACAATTCAAAACAATTCATGCTATGACATTCATAGGGTGTTTCTCGGGGTTACCTCTCTGGAAACTCGTGCCTGGCTCCGACCAGTTTCGTGAGGAAACCGGCACTTCACGGTAGGCGGCGGTAGACTACGTCAATCAGGTCCACGACCGGAAGCGAGACTCCTTCGTCAGCCTGCACTAGAAGGCCTGACGAGATCGGCGCGGACGGATTCTACTCGTCAAGTTGGCCGGAACAATTTCCGACGAGGCGAGGCGGCGGCGGAGGAAGGCGGCGGCGGCTTTTGAGGAGAGGAGGGGCGGCCACTTGGAGCTAGGGTTAGGGTATGTGTTGTTTTGTTATGAGTTAATTAAGTCTAAGTCTACCTTAAGTAGACTTGATGATGGAATTGGACCGGCCCAACAGGCTCGTGTCCAACGGATGAACATTCGGTTCATCCCCATCACCGTGACTTCATCGTAACTCCGATCGCCGATCAGATCGGACCGATCGACTCAGTTTCCAAAACTGAATACTATGATCAGAAAAACCATTTTTCCGAACCCCAGTGCAAAATGACCGTTTTGCCCCTCAACAGCGGAAATCACGATTTGACCCCTGTTGACTTTTAGGAAGTCGCACTCCCCAAAATCCTATTCTCATGCTCAACACATTGAGCTGAGTATCCGTGCGGGAATCTCGAATCCAGTACTTGTGTGACCCTCAATGGTTCAGGGATACAGCTAGCCGTGGGCCCACAACCATTGCGGCTCCGGAATCACAATTCCGGACTTGCCCATCGGATCATGGTAAGAGCGTCTAGCAAAATCGCCCCATAATCCCCTAGGTATCACTGATAGTGCCTACAAGAACCAGTTGGTCGTGGTTAGCGTACAGTACGGTCCTTTCAATCCATATGTCCCCATCAGATCAACGACCATTGGTAAATCGAGAGTCGCTATAGATCCGATAGCTATGCATATATCTTGGAGATCGAATAGTGACATCACGAGTGCAACTAGGTAAACCCATTTACCTAAAACACTTCTAGTAATCTGGCCAGAGATTTATACACTATTATCCCCTGAGATAGCATAGGATATCCACGCATGTCTGCGAGCGGTGAATCCTCGACAACGATGCATCGACTCCTACATGCATCGGGGTCTCACCCAATCCCGCCGCCTGATGACCCCAAGTGAGTCGGCAAACGAGTCAAAGTGAGATGCCTATCATGTAGAGTCTCAATGACGTTTAGAGTCGTGAGGACTAATCAGTACAACCAAGACCTCGGACTTATCCACTCGACAAATGGTAACCACTTGGAAAGTCCGAACGAGGGTAGTTCGATAGATCACCAGGTCACTATCTATCTACACGCTCAGAACATCACAATGTTCCCTACCAATGAAACATGGTACTTCGCATCGCAGATACTAGTCTCGAGCTCGGGCGGCCCTATCCTCATTTTGACGGCCCAATCGACTAGGAACATGTTCAGAATACACATTGACTATTAGATGTGTTTCATGAGAGCCGTCATACCCACCTATCACATCTAACATACACTAGGATATCCACGCATGCTTGCGAGCGGTGAATCCTCGACACGATGCATCGACTCCTACATGCATCGGGGTCTCACCCAATCCCGCCGCCTGATGACCCCAAGTGAGTCGGCAAACGAGTCAAAGTGAGATGCCTATCATGTAGAGTCTCAATGACGTTTAGAGTCGTGAGGACTAATCAGTACAACCAAGACCTCGGACTTATCCACTCGACAAATGGTAACCACTTGGAAAGTCCGAACGAGGGTAGTTCGATAGATCACCAGGTCACTATCTATCTACACGCTCAGAACATCACAATGTTCCCTACCAATGAAACATGGTACTTCGCATCGCAGATACTAGTCTCGAGCTCGGGCGGCCCTATCCTCATTTTGACGGCCCAATCGACTAGGAACATGTTCAGAATACACATTGACTATTAGATGTGTTTCATGAGAGCCGTCATACCCACTATCACATCTAACATACACTTTATTGCATTCTAGGTCTTTACTCAACACAATTGTTAATCATTATACAACACAATGAAAGTAAAGAATGCCATATAGATAAATGCGAATATCATATATAAAGATTGTCATATACAAGAGTCTATAAACCCACACGCCACAAGTTGGCTAGTTGGGCATCTACATGCCTGAGACTTCATGGTAGATTGGTTGTTCCGAACCTGATCGATTTGAAAGAGGCCATCTTGAATGAGGCCCATTGCAGTCGTTATAGTGTGCATCCTGGTGGGAAGAAGATGTATCATGCCTTGAAGTCTCGCTACTGGTGGGAAGGTATGAGGAATGATATCTCAGGATTTGTATCTCGATGTCTGAACTGCCAACATGTAAAGGCTGAGAAGATGAGACCTGGTGGATTGTTGTAGAGTTTAGAAGTGCCTCAATGGAATTGGGAGCACGTTGCCATGGATTTTGTGACTCACTTACCTCGTTCGAACAGGAGATGTGATGCGATCTGGGTTGTTATTGACAGGCTTTCGAAGTTAGCCCATTTCATTCCCTATGATGTGAGGTGTTCCATGAAGAATATGGCGAGATTGTACATTGACCATGTGGTTAGATTGCATTGAGTGCCGGTTTCAATAGTGTCTGATAGAGATCCACGGTTTACTTCCTAATTTTGTAAGGATTTGCAAGAAGCGATGGGTTCGAGATTGGCGATGAGTACGGCTTATCATCCTCAGACAGATGGCCAATCCGAGAGGACCATACAGATTTTGGAGGATATTCTACGAACTATAGTGATGGATTTCAGTGGTGGCTGGCAGGATTCTTTATCACTGGTAGAATTTTTGTATATTAATAGCTACCAAGTGACTATCAGGATGGCCCCATTTGAAGCTTTGTACGGTCGCAAGTGTAGATCACCAATTTTGCTGGGAAGAAGTTGGTGAGAGACAACTATCTACCTCTGAGTTTGTGCAGCTTATGAAGAATCAGGTTGAGCTGATTCGGAGTAGAATGAAGGCTGCACAAGATCGTCAAGCTAGCTATGGTAACAAGAGGTGTAGGACTTTGGGGTTTCAGGTTGGCGATCGAGTGTTTCTGAAAGTTTCTCCTTTCAAGAGCGTGATAAGATTCAAGTTTAAGGGTAAGTTAGCTCCTAGATTCGTTGGTCCATTTGAGATTGTTGAGAAGATTGGATCCTTGGCTTATCGATTGCAGTTGCCTGTTGAGTTAGCAGCGATGCATGATGTTTTTCATGTGTCAATGTTGAGGAAATATGAGCCAGATCCTTCCCATGTGCTAAGGCTGATGAAGTTGAGCTGGATCAAGCCCTGTGTAGGACTTTGGGGTTTCAGGTTGGCGATCGAGTGTTTCTGAAAGTTTCTCCTTTCAAGAGCGTGATAAGATTCAAGTTTAAGGGTAAGTTAGCTCCTAGATTCGTTGGTCCATTTGAGATTGTTGAGAAGATTGGATCCTTGGCTTATCGATTGCAGTTGCCTGTTGAGTTAGCAGCGATGCATGATGTTTTTCATGTGTCAATGTTGAGGAAATATGAGCCAGATCCTTCCCATGTGCTAAGGACTGATGAAGTTGAGCTGGATCAAGCCCTGAGTTATGTTGAATATACAGTGCAGATTCTGGATATGCAGGAGAAGCAGCTGAGGAATAAGACTATTCCGTTGGTGATGGCCCAATGGAGCAAGCATGGACGAGAGGAAGCTACCTGGGAATTTGAAGAAAAGATGAGACAGGAGTGGCCTCATCTGTTTGAGCATACGCAGAACTGATCCAGGTAATCTTCTAGCTTTCTGATTGATGTTTTGAGTTGATTTTGGTACTCTTGGTGCGAAATTGTTGATAAGATGTGAGAAGTTCTGGAGAGTTATATATTTGTCTGGTGATTTTCTAGTAGTCCTTCGATTTTGATCTGTATTTGCCTTTTGATTTTGAGGTTGAAATATCTTAAGGTGGGAAGGATGTGAGGATTGTAATTAACTTATTTAATTAATGTTATGATACGAATAGATTTGATGAAACAACTAGACTTAATTATGTAAAAAGTTCGGGGAAAAATTAGATTGGAATGAAGATTTTGATCGGAGAACCGTGCCTTGTGAATTATCGGGTATCCAGCCTAGGAGAACTGGTCAAAGCTGTTTGTTAAATCAGTTTTTGATGCGGGCAGATTTAAGTAGATGAGCCCCGAGCTGGAGAGAGAGAGAGAGAGAGAGTAAGCGCTTGGTAGAATTGGTGTATCGGGAGCAGCTGGAGTTCAGATGTGGAGAACACCCCGCACGAGTGAATTAGAGGCGCTGTGAGGATCGGCTTGGTTGACGGTTTGAGTAGACCGGTTCATTGTTTTCATATTTGAGTAAGATCTGGGTGTCCAGATCTTACCCTCGTGTGTATGAGCAGGTTGTCCTGAGCGAGAAGCAAAACGATGTCGTTTTGGGTTACCGGGGTAGACACGGGTTGAATGTAAGCGATGCGATGTCATTTGGCGTATACAGATTTGATGCTGGCTGAGTGTAACAGATGCGACGTCATTTGGTAGTAGTCAGATTTGGTTAGCGTAGAGGAGTCAAAGCTGGTTAAAGTGCTCAGATCTGATTTGGTCGGTGACTATAGCGTTGACTGGAGAATATATATATATAGGTGTTGACCAACACTTAGACGATTTTGAGACCCGATATTTCCTATCTTCTTACCTAGAGAGCTTTCGACTTATATCTGTTCTTCAAACCCTTACTGTTCATCGTACCATATTTCTCTCGATTTCCGTCGATTTATGCCGCTGTTTGAAGCAAGGTCAGTGGCGCTGAGCTCGTCCCCTTAAGATCTTTCGATTGGTGCCATTTTGGGGCCTTGGATCGGCTTGTCGAGGGAATGAGAAGTAGTTGCAGTGTCCGTTTTCTTTGGTGATTTCCAGCCAGTAGTTCTTCCGTTCATTTGAACGCTGGGGTAAGTGATTCCTTCCTATTCTGAGCTTCGATTAGAGCTGGTTGGTTCTACGTTGAGTAGTCGTGATTGTTCTGGACTTCTCGACCATAGGCAGTAGGTTGAATGAGCTCAGGTTTGAGCTGATTATTAGATGTCTTGGCAGATTTGAGCTTTTAGGAAGCTTCTATAGGATTTCTTGGTGAATTAGGAGGGCAGCAGATCTGATCTGGTTGTTGGAGCTGTGTTATGGTGCGTGAACAGCTGGTTATGTGCCCCGTGTGATCTGTCGAGGTATTAGCTGCTTAGTGGAAGGTATGGATTGAGCTCTTACTTACAGTCTTGGGATGAACATGAAAACATATTATGTATGTGTGTTCACGTGCTTGTACTACGCCTGAGTTGTTCTGATCTTATCTGCGTGTGAATTTGCAGCTGATTGGTTGTGCTGTTTATAATATATTCCATACTGCTTGATTTGATTATCATTGCATTCACGCATAGCATATTGAGCCTGTAATTATTTGAGACCTGAATATCGCTGAGTCGCAATTTGCCGGCGGAGTCACCGTGTGCAGAAATCCAATGTCGTCACTGAGTCGTGATAGCCAGCTGAGTCGCTGTGATTTGGATTCTGCTGATTGATTGAGATTTACTGCACAGCTGAGTCGTTGTGCCTTGCCTACCGATGATTCTTTGGTAGCCCTCATGCATGACACGACATGATATGTTGCATGTGTGCCTGATAGCTGTGGTATATATATATATATATATATATATATATTAAGTATTGAGATATTGAGTCAGGGGATGCCCTGTGCGTATACTGTATTCGAGGATCTGTATTTGTTGTATTACCTGTTTGCTGTACTTGATGTTGTTGGGATTTTTGAGTTAAAATCCTTATTTTGAGTATGATCGTATTTTGAGAAATGGTTTTTAGTTTAGGCCCAAACGAAAAATTTTAGCCCATAATTTTATGCTTCCGTGTAATTATGATTAATTGAGTAAGTAATCGGTGTTTTAGCGCATCGGTCCTGACAGTATCAGCCTGGGAAAGTGAATGTAGTTGCTGAAGCGCTTAGCAGAAAAGCTCAAGTGTCAATGCTTGCATCGCTAAATATCTCTAAGGTCCATGAACATCTGAGCACTACTGGTTGGTATTTCTACCCAGGTGATGGTTACGTTGTGGTGTCATCTTTTCAAGTTGAGCCACAAATTGTTTCGGACATCAGGGCAGCCCAGAGAACTGACCCATATATCCATGAGCTGAAGTTGAAGACTCAAGCTGGACAGCTGGAGGATTACTCTTTCGCATGATGGCTGTTTGAGGTTTCGGGACAGGTTAGTGGTGCCTGACTTGTTTGATTTGAGGGAAATGATCTTAAGGGAAGCTCACTGCGGTCGACATAGCGTCCATCCTGGTGCAAGGAATACGTACCATGCTTTGAAACCGCACTATTGGTGGGCAGGTTTGAAGAACGATGATGCTGAATTTGTCACTCGTTGTCTGAATTGTCAGCAAGGAAATGATGAGACGTGGTGGACTATTGTAGAGTTTAGAGGTGGCCCAATGGAATTGGGAGCATGCAGCTACCCATTTGCCTCGTTCCAACCGAGGATGCGATGCCGTTTGGGTAGTGATTGATAGACTTTCAAATTCAGCCAACTTCATTCCCTACCATATGACGAATTCTTTGAAAAAAATGGCGAAAATGTACATCTATTTTGTAGTTCGATTGCATGGGGTGCCTGTATCCATAGTTTCAGATCCGAGGTTCACTTTCGGATTTTGGAAGAGTTTACAAGCAGCCTTAGGCACCAGATTGGATATGAGTACAGCCTATCATCCCCAAACCGATGGCCAATCTGAGAGGAATATACAGACCTTGGAGGATATGCTACAAGCTGTTGTAATGGATTTCAGTGGTAGATGGCAGGATTCTTTGTCGCTGTGGAATTCTCGTACAATAACATCTTTCAGGTAACGATTGGAATGACACCGTTTGAAGCACTGTTGTCAGGCCTCGTGCTCACAACAGAGTAAAATCACATAAACACAAGCGGAAGCTACTAAAAAGCGGGTAAAATTTTTGCTTTTGGCCTGACGGTTTAAAACGATATAATTTAAAATACAACAATACTCAAAATAGATATCCCAGTTTACAAAACCAACCAACAAAGGCTACAAGCACACGAAAAACAATATAGCATCAACATGTATCAGATACCTGGTAACAACCACAACCGAACGTAACAGACAACAACAAAAGCACATGGCATCCCCTGGCTAACAATACTGATACATAAATATATGCTATACGCTACTGGGATACTCTAACCACCTCCGGGGGCACCTCTGGCTGGGTCAGCACCAAGACCAGCTGAATAACCTGGGAAACCTGAACAACACAACAGGCTAGGAAAACAACCAAGCCCCAGCGGGACATGGGGTCAAACCCCAGTACGGGGAGCAACTATAAATAGCAATAAACAGCAAGAATAAAATGCAGATGCTATGCATGAGGCCAGGGACAACAGCCGAAGGCTACAACCAAGGAAGGGAGCCCAAGAACTCAATGCACAGCTCAACGGAATCTGCAACAAACGGTGGCCACGGGGTGTTTTCAAAGTGTGGTAATGAGCCACTCGCCTTGACACTACACCCGAATACCAGATGCATCAAACAGCTCGACCTGCCGTTGCCCAACCTATGAACTGTGGTAGTTAACCAATCGGCACATAGGGGCTAACAAACCCAGCAGGGAGATGAGAGTGCGGTATCGCCGGTCGCCCTCGCATCCTGGTAAGAACAGAGCAACAACAACAAAAAAATGGCTGCAAAATGAAATAACATGCCGATGCGTGTATGCAACATGCTGGACAATCAACAAGCATTAATCATATGCACAACAGCAATTACACCAGGAAATTATACAAGGCATAACTCTTGGCCAGCATCTACAACCAGGGCAGAAACAATTCAGCAACCAGCCATTTTATCCAAGCCATAAACATGCTGATTTTACAAGCTCATCCCGTACCTGATCGTGCAATAATTACCACAATTCAAGCCTCGAGAAATCTGAATCCAACCTGCTAAACATATGCAAGATCTCAGGCATTACACAACAAAACTCACGGCCAACCAAAGAAAGTCACGGCTGGAATCTATACACTTAAAACCTGCGCTCAATTCTAACCCATACAACTTAACAGGAAGCTCAATTCAAGACTAGGAACAAGATTTCAACAACTAAAACTAACGGCTACCTGAACAGCGAAAAACACGCATGAAAACAGCAACTTTGTGCTTTTTCTCCAGCCAACGACAGCCTCCTAAAGTGGTAAGGAAAGAAAGAGCTTGTCGAGAGGAGTCCAACACTACCTCAAATGTGAAAAATGATGGTCGGAATCGACGGGAATTCTTCGGAGAAGCTCACGGTGAACAGTAACCGAGGGCTAGAAGCGAAGAACGAAAGTTGAGAGAATTTTGCTAAGTATGGGATGAAGGCCAACACTTCTAATATACATAAACGCATGAAACCTGGTTAATTAGCCACCGGCAGAAACAGATCTCACAAGCCATCGCTCGCTCCAAAACCACGAAGAAATCTAAAGGCCAAAAATGCTAAACGCTACATTACTCAAAACCGCGGTGAAATCTGAACAACAAAATAAACGCCGGAAATAGCGCTAACGCTAAAATGACGTCGCACAGCACCATGATGAAGTCTGGAACACTAATAACAAATGCTGGTGAAATCTGAAATACAAAGCGCTAAAAGCTGCTCGCTGAAATCTGGTCACTCGAACGCTAAACTCACAAAACAGATCTCTCCCTCCAGCGTTCACCAAAACGGCACCATAGCAACTTATCTAAACGACATCGTATAGCGCTCAACACAAAAACACGCGGGGCAGATCTTTATATACAAGCGCAACAGATCTCTCCTAACTATGCGACATCCAGATCTCACGAAAACGACGGCGTATTGATCCCTCTCGCTACAAAACGCGTCGCAACACCAAGCGTCCAGATCTCTCAAAATGCGAACAGATTCCTCACTCAGCCGAGCAGATTTCACCCGAACGCCCAAAACAGATATCTTCACAATAATCAGATTTCAACTCGAAAATTCCAAAATTTTCAGAATTGCTCTAAATGTGATTTCTGACCCGAAAATGCAAACGAAACCTCCAAAAAGAAATCCGAACACCCAGAATTCCTAAAAAATTCGATTAATCCAACAATTAATCTTTTATTACAATTTCAGGTCTCACATTTCTCCCCCACTAAAAAGGATTTCGTCCACGAAATCAAACGACAATTCTGAACATACAACTCGACAACAGGCTAACAAAAAGAAATTCACCTAACACATGGCCAAGAGTTCAAGATAACTGAGCAAGCAAATAACAGTAACTAGGAAAGAATTACAACCAAAAACTACAACTACTGGAAATCTAGCACAACAGCTACTCAAACAGATGCGGCCACTCGCGCTGCATCTTTTCTTCCAACTCCCAAGTAGCTTCTTCCCTGCCATGCTTGCTCCATTGCACCATCACCAACGGAATGGTCTTATTCCTCAACAGTTTCTCTTTTATATCTAGGATCTGCAAGGGATATTCCTGATAGCTCAACGTCTGATATAGCTCAACCTCGTCAATTCAAAGTACATGAGACGGATCTGGCTCATACTTCCTCAACATGGAAACATGGAAGACATCATGTAGAGAAGATATTTTCAGAGGCAACAACAGCCTATATGTTAACGGGCCAATCCTTTCGACAATTTCATACGGTCCGACGTAACGAGGGGCTAACTTTCCCTTGTGTCCAAAGCGCATAACACTGCGAAACGGAGAAACTTTGAGAAATACCTGATCACCAACCTGAAACTCTAGAGGTCGACGCCTCTTATTCGCATAACTGGCTTGGCGATCCTGGGCAGCTTTCATCCGTTGTCGAATTAGATCAACATGATCCTTCATTTGCTGCACAAAGTCTGGTGCAGATAACTGCTTCTCCCCCACTTCTTCCAACATACTGGCGATCTGCACTTCCTACCATACAAAACCTCAAACGGCGCCATACCAATCGTCACTTGATAACTGTTATTATAGGAAAACTCCACCAAAGACAAAGCATCTTTCCAGCTACCTCCAAAATCCATCACAACAGCTCGTAACATATCCTCCAACGTCTGGATAGTTCGCTCAGATTGGCCATCTGTCTGGGGGTGATACGCTATACTCATAGCCAATCTGGTACCCAAAGCTGCTTGCAAACTCTTCCAAAACCTAGAAGTAAACCTTGGATCTCGGTCGGAAACAGGCACACCGTGCAGTCTAACCACGAAATCCACGTACAGTTTCGCCATTTTTTTCAGAGAAAAGGTCATACCGTAGGGAATAAAATGTGCAGACTTCGACATTCGGTCGATAATCACCCAAATAGCATCGCATCCTCTGCTGGAACGAGGAAGATGCGTCACAAAATCCATCGCTACGTGCTCCCAATTCCATTGGGGAACTTCTAAACTCTGCAACAGACCACCAGGTCTCATACTTTCGGCCTTAACCATCTGACAGTAAAAACAACGAGCGACAAAACCAGCAACGTGTGCGGCTTTAACGCATGGTACATCTTCCGTGCACCAGGATGAACACTATGTCTGCTGCAGTGTGCTTCCCGAAGGATCTCCTCCTTCAAATCAATGAGGTTTGGCACAACCAGCCTGTCACGAAACCTCAAGCAACCATCAGAAGAAACGGAATAATCCTCAAGTTCTCCAGCCCTGACCTTTAACTTCAACTCGTGGATGGAAGGATCAGTCCTTTGAGCTGCTCGAATACGAGAAACAATCTGTGGCTCCACTTGGAAAGAACAAACCACAACATAATCTTCAGTCGGGCAGAATCTCCAACCAGTAGTATTAAGATGCTCCTGATCCTTAGAGATATACAACGAAGCAAGCATCTCACTAGCCTTCCTGCTCAAAGCATTGGCCACTACGTTCGACTTCCCATGCTGATACTTGATCTCGCAATCAAAGTTTTTCAGCAGCTCCATCCAACGATGTTGTCTCATATTCAAATAGGGCTGCGAAAATAGATACTGCAAACTTTTGTGGTCCGAGTACACCAGAAATTGCTTGCCATATAGGTAATGACTCCAGGTCTTCAGCGCAAAGACCACGGCTGCTAGCTCCAAATCATGGACTGGATAACGAGTCTCATGCGGCATCGGCTGCCGCGAGGCATACGCAATGACTCGACCATTCTGCATCAAAGCACAACCCAATCCATTGAGCGAAGCATCAGAACAAACAACGAAACCACCTGATCCGGATGGCAGAGCCAACATAGGTGCAGTAGTCAGTTTCTCCTTGAGCAATTGAAACGCATTCTCACATTTCTCAATCCATACAAACCGTTTGTCCTTCTGTGTCAGTTGAGTCATCGGCTTTGCTATACTAGAAAATCCTTCAATGAAACGACGATAATAGCAAGCTAGACCCAAGAAACTGTGAATCTCGGATACATTCCTGGGACGCTCCCAGTTCAGAACAGCATCAACCTTACTAGGATCCACAGAAATACCCTCGGATGAAATAACATGACCCAAGAATACGACGCGATCCAGCCAAAACTCGCACTTGGAGAATTTAGCATATAACTGCTGGTCTCTCAACGTCTGAAGGACAATTCTCAGGTGCTCCTTATGCTCCAAAGGAGTCTTAGAATATACCAAGATGTCGTCAATGAACACTATCACAAACTGATCTATGAACTCTCTGAAGACCTGGTTCACCAGATCCATAAAGACTGTAGGCGCGTTGGTCAACCCAAACGGCATAACCAAGAACTCAAAGTGTCTGTACCTTGTACGAAAAGCAGTCTTTGCGACATCTTGATCTCTTACTCTCAGCTGATGGTACCCGGAACGCAAGTCAATCTTCAAATACACCGTAGAACCTTGCAGCTGATCAAACAGATCATCGATCCTCAGTAAAGGGTACTTGTTCTTAACAGTTGCTTTGTTCAACTGGCGGAAATCGATGCACATCCGCATTGAGCCATCCTTCTTCTTCACAAATAAAATGGGCGCTCCCCACGACGACATGCTAGGTCTGATGAAACCTTTCTCCAGCAAATCGTCCAACTGTACCTTGAGTTCTTTCAACTCCGCAGGCACCAATCGATACGGGGCACGAGAAATCGGAGCTGTGCCAGGCACCAGCTCTATGCCGAAGTCAATCTCTCGCCTCGGAGGAAAACCAGGAATCTCCTTCGGGAACACATCGGGAAAATTTTGCATCGTGGGAACGTCTCTAAGCTGCACCCGAGAAGAAGAAGACGCATCCAAAGCATAAATCATGAAGCCAGCATTCCCTAAGGACAACAAACTGAACATCTCTATCGTTAAGACTAACGGGATCTTCGATCGAGAATCCTAGCCGTAGAAGTCCCACTTCTCGCCAGAAAAAGGCCTAAACCAAACAATCCCATGGAAACAATCCACAGAGGCCCTATAGTTGGACAAAACATCCATCCCAACAATACAATCAAAATCCCAAAACATCAGAAGCATCAAATTTGCCACCAAAACATGCTCTGATCACCCGACTCAGTGTCTTCTCTGCCTGCTCCCTAGTCATGACGTTGGCCTGAGAATGCTGAGGTCCAGAATAGAACGGCTGAGACGACTATCCGAATCGCGACGGACCAGGCTACTGAAATGGCATGAACGGAGTCTCACCAATCCTGGGCTGCTGAAACTAAGGGGAACGACCCCTAGACTGTCCTCCTCGACCCTGAGGTGGGGCTATGGCTTGCTGCGATCCCACTGACGGACACACCCTAGCAAAATGCCCATACTGACCGCAAATGTTCCAAGAGCCCTGCACTCCAACACATTGGGTAGAAGGATGCTTTCCACCACAAAAACCACAAAACTCAGCCCGAGAACCACTGCTACTCGAGCTACCTGAACCAGACGAACCAGAACCAGACTTCTTCTTGAACTGTTGACCGCGGGGTCGGAACCTCTGACGGCCAGACTGCTGTGCCACCTGCAGCTGCTGCTGCTGGTGGGGCTGATGGGCTGACTGGGAGGACTGTGAAGACTGTGTTCCCTGACCAGCAGGACGACCACCCTGCGCTACCAACTGCCTACGACCACGACGACTCCTCAAACCCTCCTCAATATCAAAAGCATCATCAACTGCTTCAGCATAAGCCTTGGGTTTGCTTGTCAGCACCATCTGATACAGTTCCTCATTCAAACCTTCTAAGAATCTGGTCCTCTTGGCCCTCTCCCGGCCAGAAACATGAGGAACGTACGCCAACAAAGAAGAAAACTTCCGAGCGTACTCATGGACAGACATCGAGCCCTTCTCCAGATAATAAAAATCTCGCTCACGGGAATTCACATAAGACTCAGGAACATACTCCTGCCTAAAAGTCTCACAAAAGCTGTCCCAAGTAATCCCAACGCCAGTCTCCAACAAAGTACTAGAAACACCTCGCTACCAGCGCTCTGCACCCTTCCTGAACTGGAGGGTCACCAAACTCAACCGAAGCTCGCTGTCATACTGGACACGATCGAATAGACCAGTGATGTTCCGAAGCCACGAATCTGCATCCTCGCTCGACTCATCGCCATTGAAGACCTGAGTGTTCATCCTCTGAAACCTCGCTATCACAATGTCCATCCTCTCCACAGGGTAAGGCAAGTCACCAACTTCCTCCTACTCATCATGTCTACTACGAGTACGACTAGGAGCACTACGCCAATCCTCGTTATATCCTGCTGATTCCTCAAACTGCCCCTACCTCTACCACGACGTCTAGGCGGCATCTACGAAGGCACTAAACAGGATAAGGCAACAGAGAACATATACAGCATATATATCACAAAAATAATCAACACATAATCACATAGGTCAAGCACATGCAACACACGACACTGAGCCTAGACTCAAGTGTGATAAAAGAAATCGAGCTTATCCCAGCTTAAGCTCTGATACCAAAAATGTCAAGCCTCGTGCTCACAACAGACTAAAATCACATAAACACAAGCGGAGCTACTAAAAAGCGGGTAAAATTTTTGCTTTTGGCCTGACGGTTTAAAACGATATAATTTAAAATACAACAATACTCAAAATAGATATCCAGTTTACAAAACCAACCAACAAAGGCTACAAGCACAAGACAAACAATATAGCATCAAAATGTATACCTGGTAACAACCACAACCGAACGTAACAGACTACAACAAAAGCACATGGAATCCCCTGGCTGACAATACTGATACATAAATATATGCTATACGCTACTGGGATACTCTAACCACCTCCTGGGGCACCTCTAGCTGGGTCAGCACCACGACCAGCTGAATAACCTGGGAAACCTGAACAACAACAGGCAAAGAAAACAAACCAAGCCCGAGGGACATGGGGTCAAACCCCAGTACGGAGAGCAACTGAAACAGCTAAAGAAACAGCATAAGATAAAATGCAGATGCTATGAAAACAATGGCTGCAAAAGCTGAAATGAAATAACATGCCGATGCATGTATGCAACATGCTGGACAATCAACAAGCATAAATCATATGCACAACAGCAATTACACCAGGCAATTATACAAGGCATAACTCTCGGCCAGCATCTACAACCAGGGTAGAAACAATTCAGCAACCAGCCATTTTATCCAAGCCATAAACACGCTGATTTTACAAGCTCATCCCGTACCTGATTCGTGCAACAATTACACAATTCAAGCCTCGAGAAATCTGAATCCAACCTGCTAAACATAAGCAAGATCTCAGGCATTACACAACAAAACTCACGGCCAACCAAAGAAAGTCACGGCTGGAATTTATACACTTAAAACCAGCGCTCAATTCTAACCCATACCTTAACAGGAAGCTCAATTCAAGACTAGGAACAAGATTTCAACAACTAAAACTAACGGCTACATGAATAGCGAAAAACACGCACGAAAACAGCAACTTCGTGCTTTTTCTCCAGCCAACGACAGCCTCCTAAAGCGGTAAGGAAAGAAATATCTTGTCGAGAGGAGTCCAACGCTACCTCAAACGTGAAAAATGATGGCCGGAATCGACGGGAATTCACCGGAGAAGCTCACGGTGAATAGTAACCGAGGGTTAGAAGCGAAGAACGAAAGTTGAGAGAATTTTGCTAAGTATGGGATCTGGTTTAAAAATAATTGAAGGCCAACACTTATAATATACATACATGCATGAAATCTGGTTAATTAGCCGCCGACATAAATAGATCTCACAAGCCATCGCTCGCTCCAAAACCACGAAGAAATCTGAAGGCCAAAAATGCTAAACGCTACATTACTCAATACCGCGGTGAAATCTAAACAACAAACTAAACGCTGTAAATAGCACTAACGCTAAAACGACGTCGCACAGCACCATGATGAAGTCTGGAACGCTAATATAACAAATGCTGGTGAAATCTGAAATACAAAGCGCTAAAAGCTGCTCGCTGAAATCTGGTCACTCGAACGCTAAACTCACAAAACAGATCTCTCCCTCAAGCGTTCACCAAAACGGCGCCGTAGCAACTTATCTAAACGATATCGTATAGCGCTCAACACAAAAACACGCGGGACAGATCTCTATATACAAGTGCAACAGATCTCTCCTAACTATGCGACATCCAGATCTCACGAAAATGACGGCGTATTGATCCCTCTCGCTACAAAACGCGCCGCAACACCAAGCGTCCAGATCTCTCAAAATGCGAACAGATTCCTCACACAACCGAGCAGATTTCACCCGAATGCCCAAAACAGATTTCTTCACAAAAATCAGGTTGCCAATTTTTTGGGAAGAAGTAGGGGAGAAGAAGCTGTCTTCACCTGAATTTGTGCAGCAAATGAAGGATCAAGTGGATCTAATTCGACAGCGTATGAAGGCTGCACAAGATCTCCAAGCTAGTTATGCAAACCGGAGGCATAAGCCTTTAGAATTTCAGGTTGGTGATAAAGTGTTCTTGAAAGTTTCTCCTTTTAGAAGTGTTATGAGATTTGGATACAAGGGAAGTTAGCTCCTCGATATGTTGGACCTTATGAAATTGTGGAAAGGATCGGTCCTTTGGCTTATCGTTTGTTGTTACCACCCGATCTATCATCACTTCACAATGTTTTTCACGTGTCTATGTTGAGGAAGTATGAACCGGATCCTTCATATGTGCTACAAACTGACGAGGTAGAGCTAGATCGAACACTGAGTTATGTTGAGTATCCCTTGCAGATTTTGGTCAGGAAGAAGAAACATATCAGGAACAAGACCATTCCCTTAGTGATGGTCCAGTGGAGCAAGCATGGCCGAGAAGAAGCTACGTGGGAATTAGAGGAGAAGATGCAGCGTGAGTGGACTCATCTGTTTCAATATGCATCTTACTAGCTTCCATAGATAGAGTTCTGGATGTTGTTTTCCCAGTTAACTTAACCCCTGGATAGTAGTTGTTCTATGTGGATTAGAACTGATGTGCATAGTACGTTTTGCGTATTCTCCATTTTGGTGTCGTGGTGACATTTCTGTGATGCTGAGATTTTGATCAGTTATGGAGTTTGTTGTTTGATTTCGAGGACGAAATCTTGTTTTAGTGGGGGAGAAATGTGAGACCCAAAATATTAGTAGGGTAATTAATCTATTACCGGATCAGGTGTGAGCTGATCTGGGACGGGCCAGCCCTAAGCTGCTATGCTTTAGGGAGCACAAGCTGATATATGTGGATGGAACAGCTCTGAGCTGTTACGTGTCGTAGAACGCTGAGCAAGTCTTCCAATGCTAACGATTCGTATTCCGGCCGATTGGATTTTCCGTTCAGATAGTGTTTTTGAGTAAGTGTTAGATCCTCCTTTATGCTTCTTTTAGAGCTAGATATCGTGTTTAAGGGGTAGGATAGAACTGGATGGAGCTGGTGGCTTCAAGTTTGGTATTTCTGTGCTTACTGTCCCTGAGCTGATTATTGTGTTTGGCTAAGAAGGTTTCAGATCTGAGTTGTTCGGGACTCTTGTTGTGGTAATTGTAGCACAGAAGCTAAGGTACGTATTTGAGCTTGTATTACAGCTTTGGGATAAGCTTGGATATATGTGTGTCTTTGCTAGTATGTGCGCAGTGTGTATTCTATCGTATTGTTGTTGCTTGCGACTGTTCTGTGCTGGTTATTGCAGGTATTGTTGTGCCTACACATATTTTCCCTGTTGAGCTCATACCTTGTTAGCCGTTTGTTGTTGTGATAATCCTTGTGTACCAGGATGCTCTTATTGAGGACGAGCGGCAATACCGTGCTCCTCATCTCCCTGCTGATCTAGTTGTTAGCCTCTATGAGACGAGTGTATAGTGTCAGGCCTTGTGCTAATTAACAAGGATTAATAGCACAATTAAGCACATAAACGCGGAAGCATAAAATAGGACTAAAAATTTTCGAAATAAAGTTGGGCCTGAACCAAATCATGTCTTCAAAATAGTCATACTCAAAATACGATCTAAATCCAAACTCATACAACAACAAGAAATCTCAATTCAAATCAACAGCGATCCCCCAAATACATATAACCTCAGGGCATCCCCTGGATCAATACATAATAAAGTAATAACTGGGACTCAAGGAAATGGGGATCGACCAGCTGGGGTTCCAGTCTGTCCAGCTTGGTTACCTGAAGATCCTACAAATGGGCAACGCAGACCCAAACAACACAAAAGCAGGAAAAGAATACGAGGTCAAGCGTCAGTACGAATGAGCACTAATATAACAGCAAATCATAAACATGCAGTATTCTAAGTCATGAATTCATGTGGCTGTCAAAGAACATCGTTCATCAAGGCCTGCTAGTCAGCTGGCAGTAATCTCAATCGAGCCTCTATACCCGACAGTGTATCAACCGGGGAAATCATCGGTCCGTGATCATTAGGCCCGTCATCCATCACAACTCGGTGGTATTCACACACAACTAATCAGTCGGTCACCACTCCGATGATAGCGTTGCACCTTTCAGGCACGACACATCTGTCGGTCGGTCACAACGTGGCTCTAACTCAGGTTCTCGATCGATCAGAGGCTCAATATGTATGCATGAATGTCATGAAATTAAAATCTGATTTCAACATGCATATAATACGTAAACAGGACATATCAATTCAATCAAGCTGTTCACGTAAACACAGAATTCACATAGCACAGATTTCATGCCTCAAATACTAGCACGCTATGTTCAAGATGTTAGCAAAAGCTCAACTCGTACCTCTGCACTCAAATTCTACCTCAACAGATCTTACTCAGGCATGGCAACTTCAACTGCTCAAACTTGCTACCTCGCTGGTCACGTTCAACACATCATGGACTTACCTGGAGCTCAAATCTATTAAGGAATCTCATATCTTAGTTCACAGCTGAATTTCTAAAGCATACTACCTACAGTCAGAACTCAAATATGGTTCTACCTATCGAAGCAGCTTCTAACAGCTAGAACTAAGCTTAAAACAGCCGAAATCACTTACCCAAAAGCTCAAAAGAGCTGAATAACTCTCGGGTCTAGCTTCGCGAAAACGTTCGATCAACACTGCTACTTCGCGTTCCTCTCCAACGTCGACTCAGGCCACCTAACTGGTATCAATCGAAAGAGTTACTCAAGCCGAGCTCAGCGCCACCAGTCTCGCTCCAAACCACGACGGAAATCGACGGAAGTTTACCGGAGAAGGGTTCGAATGAACAGTAACTATCGAGGGTTTACTGGAGAAAACGATGAGGAATATCGGGTTCAAAATATGCTAAGTGTTGGGCAGCACTTAGTATATAAATCCTCGAATCACTACTGTTCTAAGCAATTCAGATCTCTGCTTATACAAAGGCAAAAATCCTCTCAAAGCTGGCTCCAGCTTTCGCTCACTACTGACTCAATTCAGATATCCCAACGCCCTTCTAACTCATATAGCAAACGACATCGCGCCAACTAATCAAAACGACGTAGCATAGCTTCCACTGCTGAAACAGATCTCTCGCTAGCAACATCTGAATGCGCTAACTACTAGCGGTCAACTCAGCTGTTGACTAACACGCGACAACGTCTCACGCCCGTGCGCTATCGCTAACAGCTGCCTCTCGCTACACTCTCACTGCTGAGTTGACTAGCGTTGACATCTGGTCACGCTACTACTGAATACCAACATCTGAATCTTACCACTGCTGAGTACTCACTCCTGAATACCCGCAAAACCTCACGCAAGAATGCTGCTGGCCTATCTTCTTCCATCGATGAAACTCAAGTCTGAATTACCACTGGAATCATTTCCCGATAGGGAAATGCAACTGCTGGACTCCCAATTCGACGCAGATCTCACTCGATCACCAACCTCTCACTGTTGATCACTCTACGTCTAAATCTGAGAACCCAGAAATCACAATTTTCGTGACAAATCTTAATCCAAAAGCTGGTTAGCCATTATATCATACTTAAGAGATTTCTAGTCCTCACACTCTCCCCCACTAGAAATCGATTTCGTCCTCGAAATCAGCTAATTTATCACCTCAAAATCACAACAACAAGATAGCTCATCATGACACAGTATACTATACACCATTCCTAATATACTCATGCCATACTGCCTAGTACAACTCAATACTAAACAGAATCTCAATTCAGCATCAAAATCACTTAAACCACAAAATCAATCAAGTTAGAAGGTTACCTGGATCGCTACTGTCATGGCTCAAACAGATGAGGCCACTCTTGTCTCATCTTTTCCTCAACTTCCCAGGTAGCTTCTTCACGCCCATGCTTGCTCCATTGGACCATCACCAACGGTATCGCCTTATTCCTCAACTGCTTCTCCTTCCTGTCCAGAATCTGTACTGGATACTCATCAAAACTCAGGGTCTGGTCTAGCTCTACTTCATCAGTCCTCAACACATGGGATGGATCTGGCTATATTTTCTCAACATTGACACATAAAAAACATCATGCATCGCTGCTAACTCATCAGGCAGCTTCAATCTATAAGCCAACTGTCCAATCCGCTCAACAATCTAGGACCAACGAATCTAGGAGCTAACATACACTTAAATTTGAATCTCATAACACTCTTGAAAGGAGAAATCTTGAGAAATACACACGATCGCCAACCTCAAACTAACGGCCTGCATCGCTTATTAGCATAGCTAGCACATCTATCTTGTGCAGCTTTCATCCTACTCCGAATCAAATCAATTTGATCTTTCATATGCTGCACAAACTCAGGAGTAGAAAGCTGTCTTTCACCAACCTCTTCCCAACAGATCGGTGATCTACACTTTCGACCATATAACGCTTCAAACGGAGCCATTCCAATAGTCACTTGGTAGCTGTTATTATAAGAAAACTCAACTAAGTACAAAGAATCCTACCATCCAAACTGAAATCCATCACAACTGCACGCAGCATATCTTCTAAAGTCTGAATAGTCCTCTCGGATTGGCCATCTTTCTGGGGGTGATAAGCCATACTCATAGCTAATCTTGAACCCATCGCTTCTTTCAAACTCTTCCAAAATCTAGAGGTGAACCTCGGATCTCTATCTGACACTATCGAAACAGGCACTCCATGCAATCTAACCACATGGTTGACATACCACTTCGCCATTTTCTTCATCGAACACCTCACATCATAGGAAATGAAATGGGCTGACTTCGAAAGTCTATCAATCACCACCCAAGTCGCATCACATCCCCTACTCGATCGAGGTAAATGAGTCACAAAATCCATGGCGATGTGCTCCCAATTCCATTGGGGCACTTCTAAACTCTGCAACAATCCACCAGGTCTCATTCTTTCAGCCTTGACCTGCTGGCAATTCAAACATCGAGAAACAAAACCAGAAATGTCGCTTTTCATGCATTCCCACCAGTAGTGAGATTTCAAAGCATGGTACATCTTCTTCTCCCTAAGATGCACGCTATAACGACTGCAATGCGCTTCATTCAAAATAGTCTTTTTCAAATCAATCAAGTTTGGAACCACAAATCTACCACGAAACCTCAGACACCCATCCGAAGCAACAGAGAAATCTTTAGAGTGACCATTATGGGCCTTAACCCTCAACTCATGGATATACGGATGAGTCCTCTGCGCCTCTCTGATGTCAATAACAATCTGTGGTTCAACCTGAATCGAAGAAACTATGAAGTATTGATCACTCGGCTGGAATCGCCTACCAGAAGTACTCAACTGCTCGTGGACTCTCGAGATACTCAAGGATGGATTTTCTACTCAAAGCATCGGCTACTAAGTTCATCCGCCCAGGCTGATACTGTATCTCGCAATCAAAATCCTTAAACTGTTAGAGTAGATGCCCAACTAGCCAACTTGTGGCGTGTGGGTTTTATTGACTCTTGTACAAACGATCTTTATATATGATATTCGCATTCTTTTATATGGCATTCTTTACTTTCATTATGTGTGTAATGATTTACAATTGTGTTGAGTAAAGACCTAGAATACACCAAAGAGTATGTTAGATGTGATAGTGGGTATGACGGCTATCATGAAACACATCTAATAGTCGCTGTGTATTCTGAACATGTTCCTAGTCGATTGGGCCGTCAAAATGAGGATAAGGCCGCCCGAGTTCGAGACTAGTATCTGCGATGCGAAGTACCATGTTTCATTGGTAGGGAACATTGTGATGTTCTGAGCATGCAGATAGATAGTGACCTGGTGATCTATCGAACTACCCTCCTTCGGACTTTCCAAGTGGTTACCATTTGTCGAGTGGATAAGTCAGAGGTCTTGGTTGTACTGATTAGTCCTCACGACTCGAAACGTCATTGAGACTCTACATGATAGGCGTCTCACTTTGACCCGTTTGCTGACTCACTTGGGGTCACCAGGCGTCGGGATTGGGTGAGACCCCGATGCATGTAGGAGTCGATGCATCGTTGTCGAGGATTCACCGCTCGCAGACATGCGTGGATATCCTATGCTATCTGAGGGGATAATAGTGTGCAAATCTCTGGCCAGAGTACTAAAAGTGTTTTAGGTAAATGTGTTTACCTAGTTACTCTCGCGATGTCACTATTCGATCTCCAAGATGTATGCATAGCTATCGGATCTCTAGCGACTCTCGATTTACCAATGGTCGTTGATCTGATCGGGATATATGGATTGAAAGGACCGTACAGTACGCTAACCACAACCGACTGGTTCTTTCAGGCACTATCAGTGATACCTAGGGGATCATGGGGCGATGTTGCTAGACGCTTTATCATGATCCGTTGGGTAGGTCCGGAATTGTGATTCCGGAGCCACAATGGTTGTGGACCCACAGCTAGCTGTATCCCTGAACCATTGAGGGTCACACAAGTACTGGATTCGAAATTCCCACACGGATACTCAGCTCAATGTGTTGAGCACGAGAAGAGGATTCCGGGAAGTACGACTTCCTGAAAGTCAACAGGGGTCAAACCGGGATTTGACTCTGTTGAGGGGCAAAACGGTCATTTTGCTATTTAGGGTTTGATAATTTGAAAAATTGTTTTTCACATCATAACATTCAGTTTTGGAAACTGAATCGATCGGTCCGATCTGATCGGCGATCGGAGTTACAATGAAGTCGCAGCGATTTATATCGTCATTTGGACTCGGGCCCGTTGGACCGGCCCAAGTCCACCTTAAGTCTATTTAATGTTGATTATTGGACTTAATGACATATGACTTAAACAAGAGACTTCATAATTACTACACTCATCAACCCTAACCCTAGCAAACCGCCGCCTCCCTTCTCCTCTCTCGCCGCCGCCGCCGCC
>KV001356.1:4240-23966 GCA_001598015.1 Dorcoceras hygrometricum | reverse complement strand
CGCCGCCGCCGCCCAACTTCGCCGGAATTTTGTTCCGGCCTAGTTTTTCGTGGAGAATCCGATCGTGCTGATCTCGTCAGGACTTCTAGTGCAGTGAAGGAAAGGAGCCTCGAATCTGGTCGTGGACCGGATTGACGTAACTACCGCAATCAACCGAGAAGCGCCGGGTTCTTGAAACACCGAGCCAGGCAAATCAACCGAGAAGCGCCGGGTTCTTGAAACACCGGTTGGAGCCAGGCACAAGTGCCAGACAGGTGACCTGCTAAACACCCTATGTATGTTGATACATTCTATTGATTTGATTATTCGTACGGATCGCATCCCGGTCAAATTTTTGTTCTTCCGCTGCCTGCCGGGGTGCGGATCCGGATCCTAACCAACAGTAATCTCAATCGAGTCTCTATACCCGCACAGTGTATCAATCGGGGAAATCATCGGTCCGTGATCATCAGGTCCATCAGCCATCACAGCTCAGTGGTATTCAGACACAACCAATCAGTCGATCACCACTCGGATGATTGCGTTGTACCTTTCAGGCATGACAAATCTGTCGGCCGGTCACAACATGGCTCTAACTCAGGTTCTCAATCGATCAAAGGCTCAATATGTATGCATGAATGCAATGAAATTCAAATCTGATTTCAACATGCATATAATACGTAAACAGGACATATCAATTCAATCAAGCTGTTCACGTAAACACAGAATTCACATAGCACAGATTTCATGCCTCAAATACTAGCACGCTATGTTCAAGCTATTAGCAAAAGCTCAACTCGTACCTCTGCACTCAAATTCTACCTCAACAGATCTTACAGGCACGGCAGCTTCAACTGCTCAAACTTGCTACCTCGATGGTCACGTTCAACACAGCAGGGACTTCCCTGGAGCTCAAATCTGTTAAGGAATCTCATATCTTAGTTCACAGCTGAATTTCTAAAGCATACTACCTATGGTCAGAACTCAAATCTGGTTCTAACTATCGAAGCAGCTTCTAATAGATAGAACTAAGCTTAAAACAGCCAAAATCACTTACCCAAAAGCTCAAAAGAGCTGAAGAACTCTCGGGTCTAGCTTTGCGAAAACGTTCGATCAAAACTGGTACTTCGTGTTCCTCTCCAACGTCGACTCAGCCACCTAACTGGTATCAATCGAAAGAGCTACTCAAGCCGAGCTCAGTGCCACCAGTATCGCTCCAAACCACGTCAGAAATCGACGCCAAGTTACCGGAGAAGGGTTCGAATGAACAGTAACTATCGAGGGTTTACTGGAGAAAACGATGAGGAATATCGGGTTCAAAATACGCTAAGTGTTGGGAAGCACTTAGTATATAAATCCTCGAATCACTACTGTTCTAAGCAATTCAGATCTCTGCTTATACTAAGGCAAAAATCCTCTCAAAGCTGGCTCCAGCTTTCGCTCACTACTGACTCAATTCAGATATCCCAACGCCCTTCTAACTCATATAGCAAACGACGTCGCACCAACTAATCAAAACGGCTTAGCATAGCTTCTACTGCTGAAACAGATCTCTCGCTAGCGACATCTGAATGCGCTAACTACTAGCGGTGAACTCAGATGTTGACTAACACGCGATAACTTCTCACGCTCGTGCGCTATCTCTAACAGCTGCCTCTCGCTACACTCTCACTGCTGAGTTGACTAGCGTTGATATCTGGTCATGCTACTACTGAATACCAACATCTGAATCTTACCACTACTGAATACTCACTACTGAATACCCGCGAAACCTCGTGCAAGAACGCTGCTGGCCTATCTTCTTCCAGCGATGAACCTCAAGTCTGAATTACCATTCGAATCATTTCCCGATAGGGAAATGCAACTGCTGGGCTCCCAATTCGACACAGATCTCACTCGATCACCAACCTCTCACTGCTGATCACTCGACGTCTAAATCTGAGCACCCAGAAATCACAATTTCCATGACAAATCTTAATCCAAAAGCTGATTAGCCATTAAATCATACTTAACAGATTTCTAGTCCTCACGGATAGCTACCACGCTCTCATGAGCTTTGGCAACAACAGGTTGAGTAATCTTGCTTATGCTTCTGGTACAGTGTGTTGGGATGAGTGAATAGCTACCACGCTCTCACACACCTCGTGGTCACCTCTCTCTTTCGACCTGTGTTAGCTGTTGGTTTGTTCTTGAGCTCCTTTGGCTTCCTGTTTCGATTGTATCCTACTGCCCTTGTATTTTGCTGTCCTCATGCATAGCACATTCAACTATTTTCCACATGATTTTAACTCATACCAGGTCTGTCTCCGGTGCTCTGTTTTAATGTTCAAGAACCAGAGGTATTGCACCTCACCTCAGTTATAGCTGCGCGCAAAATTTTTAATTCTTGTCAACAGTGCCTGCTATCTCTTTAAAACGGTCCTAACAGTGCCTTAGATGATGATTTGTAAGCTGTTATGCGTGATTATTTCGTGTTGGTTGTATGTTGTTGCATGAGTTATTTCCCTTACATACTTGCATAGAATTTTGAGCCGAATTCCTTTTAATACCCGATTTTTATTCGATGATGGATAGTACGAGTATGTTGAATCTTTTATTTTGAAAATAAAATTATTGAGGTGTCGGTTGGATTCCATATCCTCGACTCCCTGCCGTGAGGTTTTTTTGGTTTCCCTAAGGTTCACCTGGGTAGCTCTCACCCCTCAGCGAGCATGAATGACACCGGTGGGTTGAGAGATTAGATTGCAAGCTGCTGGTGCTGCATGTGAAGCGCATGGGTAGCACCCATGATTCCACATGCGATGTGGCCACTGATTTTCTTGATTTGATAGTTGATAATCTTTTCACCATCTTTTGATGCCCGATATTTCCGGATAGCATCATGCATTACATGACATAAAATGATTTCATGCTTGATTTGATTAGATGTATGAGTTGCTCTTCGTACTGAGGTTTTTGACCTCATTTATTTTTCCCCTTGGGGCTGCTTTGGCCGTGTGTTGGTCATTGCAGGCCTTGCAGGTAGATCAGCTGGTTCGATTATTGCATCAGCTAGTGGGGTCCCGCAGTGTTGAGTTCCCAGTTATATATATATGCTTTATCGAGTCATTACCAGGGGATCCCTTGTGTATTTATTGTTGTTGATTCGATTGTAGTTGTATGTACATAATTATGTTGTGGATGTTCTGCTGGCTTTTGATTTAAAGTCTTATTTTGAATGATGCATTTTCAGCCAGGCCAAAAGAAAACTTTTATCCACTTTTAAGCTTCCGTGTTTTGCATGCTTATTAGGTGTTTATGAGCATCGGGCCTGACGTTTTGGTATCAGAGCTTAAACTGGTAAAAGCTCGTGTCATTTCTATCACACTCGAGTCTAGACGCTGTGTTTGTCCTCCTGCATGTGCTTGAATACATGATTACTTGCCTTGTTTGTGCTTACCTTTGATGTATCTCTTAGATGCCGTCGATGAGAGGTAGAGGTAGAGCTGGTAGGCAGGTTGTAGACGAGCCGAGAGTTTCTGATAGTGAGGAGGATATTCCCCAGCCGAGTGTTCCTTTGCATCATTGTGCGAGACAGACTGAGGCTGAGTTGATGATAATGGAGCTGGTCCTGGCTAGATTCCAGCTGATGAATCCTCCTACCTTCAATGGCGCTGAAGGTGGTCTTGTAGCCAAGGGATGGCTTGAGCACATGATGGGTTTGTTTGATCGTGTGCAGTATGAGGATGAGACGAGACTTATTTTGGAGACGTTCCAGTTGAGGGAACGGGCACATCTTTGGTGGAGAGGTATTTCTCGAACAAAGACAGAAATGGGTACAGTGATCTCGTGGGTGAGTTTCTGTGCTGCCTTTCGACAGGAGTACATCCCTGAGTCGTACTACAACACCAACAGCGAGTTCGATAACTTGGTGCAAGGGAATCAGAAGGTGGCTGAGTATGCCAGACAGTTTTCCTCCCTGCTCGCCTATGTTCCTCATGTTGCTTGCCGAGAGAGGGAGAAGCAGAACAAGTTCTTGGAAGGTTTGAGAGAGGACCTTTACCCTTTTGTTTTAGCAGGTTCCCCTTCCACCTACAGATGCTGTTAACTGAGCGATTGACATAGAGGAGAGTCTTTTGAATAGACAAGCTCTTGTTCAAAGGACAGCTGGACAGAATGTTTCTTCTTTGCCATCTGGGGTGCCTCCTTCCCAGCCTTCTCAGGAACTGCAGCCTTCGAACCCTCAACGATTCAGGCCGAGAGGGAAGCAATTCAAGAGAACTGATTCGGATTCTTTTGGTTCGGACGGTTTGGTGGGGCAATGGTTTGTGGCGAGTGTAGTGGCAAGCATCCGACTACGCAGCATCATGGAGTGCGGGGCGCTTGCCATAGTTGCGAGCAGACTGGACACTTTGCGAGGATGTGTACTGCAAGAACGTTCTAATTTGTCACAGCAGGGTCCTTCTGGAGGTTCTTCGTGGATGCCACATCTCCCTGTTCAGCCCCAGCGATAAGGTCATTTGCCGTTGGAAGCGTCCAGGTTCAGAGGGTCTCCTCCAGCTCAGCACTTGAGACCTCAGCGGGCTCATGTGAATGCATTGTCGAGGGATCCAGCTGAAGATTTGTCGGAGGAGTGATCGCAGATACTTGATTTTCTTTTGGGATTATCCTGCGCGAGTTTTGTGTTGACACGAGAACATCACACACGTGTGTTTCTGTCCTGTTGTGTTTGAGTGTGGATTGAGTTTACCCCGCCTTGTTTTGTGTGATGTGATGTCTAGTAATACTCCTACCGATGTGAGTTAGATTATCCCGTGAGATAGTGCTGACTTGTATGCTTGGATTGAGGAGAAAGTGTTGGTGACATTCACGATGTTCATTAGCCCTTGACGTCTTCCCATATGAGGTTCCTAGTTTTTTTCGCGACGAGGAATCATTTTAAGCTTTGAGTTGGTGGCAGGAGTGACCTAGAATTCTAAAGCTCCTTCGCTGTTGTGAACCTGGTGGATTGACTGACCCAGTAAGATAGGGGATTTTGCTTGGAGGAGTTGATATGAGTCTATCTATCTGGCGATGGTGTGAGCTGATCTATGTAGCATGAGAGGCCTTGGAGTCGAAGTAAGATGGATCAGCTTAGATAAGATCTTCAGACGTGGATCGCGAGCTGATCCTAGACTCTTGTGAGCTGAGTAGCAACGTGGAGTCTTGCTGATTATTGTCGTGCTAATCTGTGCGGTCAGAGTAATCGCGTTAAGTTGAGGTTCCAGCTTTGAGTCATGCTGGAAATTTTGAGCTGAGTAACAGCTTAGGATATTTGTTGACCGTTCACTCATGCCGGTCCGAGTTGATCGTGAAGTTGGGTAAGCTAAGCTGTGCTGGAGTCAGCTTAGAGCATGCTTTACTACTGTACTGTTTGGTGTGACTGGTTTTCTTTGAAGAAGATGATGAGGTGGTACGTCAACATGTAGCAAGGTTGAATGCTATGCTGGTGTCGACAGGGTTCGACAAGGATTTTTGGTGTACTTCCTGATGTTGGAAGAGCTTGCAGACAGATTTAGAGTCTTGATTGGCTATAAGAGCAGCTTACCACCCAATCAGATGGCCAATCTGAGCGGACCATGCAGTTTTGGAAGGCATGGTGCGAGCAGTATCAAAGGATTTAGATGGTGGTCGACAGGAATTTCTCGTCTTGGTAGAGCCTTTGGTGTTGTTTTACCTACCAGGTGATGTTCGGGATGAGATCCTTCGAGGTTTGCATGGTAAGAAGTGCAGATCGCCTTTTTTACTGTAAGAGGATGAGGAAAATCAGTGCTCTTCACCAGTAGTTGTGCAGCATGTGAAGGACCAAGAGGATCTGATTTGATCAAGAGCGAAGGCTGCGTGTGATCGCCAAGCCAGTTTGTACCTGGTAATGCAGAAGGTTGCAGTGTGATCCCGATACTTCTGTGTTGTTGAGTGCTCCCTTGGAAGTGTAAGCTCAAGACTAGAGGTTTAGTTACCCTTTTACCTCGTTCGGGTCGAGGTTGGGAGACGATTTTGGGTAATAGTAGGTTGACAGTTGAAGTTCGTCCTGCTAGTTTCTTTAGTATGGCTGAAGTTTGCAGAAGATTTCGGAGTTGTACATCGACCTTGTGGTGATTTCGCATGATGTGCCGGTTTTGACTATGTCCAGCAAGGATTTTCGAGTTACTCCCGATATTGTAAGCGCTTGCAGGTAACTTTGAGGTCTATATTGGCGGTGAGAGCAGCATAACACCCTAACCAGATGGCCAATCTAAGCGGACCATGCAGTTTTTAGCGATATCTTGCGACTTGTTGTGATGAGTTTTGAGTAGCAAATCCTGCATGTTGCGATTTTCTCCATTCAGCCCGTGTTGAGAGATTGAGGCAAGGGTGAGTTAGCTCCTAGGCATTGTTCCTTGTGAACTTTCGAGCGGATTAGCTCTTGAGCGTGTAGTTTGCGGATGCCGACTGAGTTGTTGTCGATGCATGATGAGTTTCATGTGTCTAAGCCGAGGAAGCATGAGCCAGATCTTTATTTGTGTTGAGTTTAGATGGATTTGAGATGGAGAAAACCCTGTGATGTAATTATTATCCAGTGATAGTCTGGACAGAGAGGAGAAACCATTGAGGTGTGGATCATTCCTTGGGTATCGATGGAGTTGGTGTGGTAGAGAAGAGGTTATCGGAGCAGTGCAACCTAGAGATGGCTAGAGTAGCCTCATCTTCTTCTGAGTTCTCTCCTGAATGCGGTTGATGTTTCATTAGTTACAGCTTGTGCTGTGACCTGATTTGGTGTTTATAGACTATGGAGTCTGATTTCGAGGACGAAATTTCTTAAGGTGGAGAGAATGTGAGAATTGTAATTAGCCGAGGTCATTAACGGCTTAATCAGTCTAGATTATTAGCCAACTAATCGTGATTATTCCAGCATGGAGAGTATTGGCTGAGGTGGATCGGCTCGGATACAAGCTGATCCTACAGTTCGTGCTAAGCTGGTGATGCAGGAAGCTGCTTTGGATATCAGTTTAGATAGCACGAGTGTGAGCTGGTTCAGTGGCCTGTGCTGATCAGAGAGAGCAAGCTGTTTAGATTTTCTGGAGTTTCTGTTGCAGCTCGGAGGGCGCTGGATGTATAGTTTGTAGAATTCAGTTTGGAAGCTTGCGGAGGGCGCTGGATGCAGCTTTGGGCCTAAAGCTATGTCGCAAGATGTGTTGACCCTGGAGAGCTGGGTTGACCATTGCGAGCTGATTTAAGTACGTACCTTGAGACCTGGGTGCGTAAGTTGATCAGAAAGCTTCATGGTCTAGTTGGTACAGTGAAGGCTGAATATAGTATCACAAGTTGACCTGAGTACTGCGTGCTGAGTTAAGTACTCTAAGCTGATGTAAGTACGGCTATCGGAGAAGAGAGTATGCGAACTGAGCTGGTTGGCATAAGCTGAGCAGTGTAAGCTGAGAGTGTGGAAGCGCTTACTGTTTTGGAGTTCGTAAGCTGAGCGGAGTGCTCTAAGCTGATGTGCGTACTGCTGGATGAGAAGCAGGTATGTTACCAGAGCTGAGTTTCATTATGGGTAGTTTTCTGGTCTGGTGAAACAGTTCTGAGCTGAACTGTTTCGTTGCCTTGAAGGAGTATTCTTCCGTGAGCTGTTTTGGAGATAACAGCATAGAGGCAAACAAATTGAGTGTTTTGATGGTTAAGCGTAAGCTGGGTTCATCTTAGGGAGGTTCTGGGTGACCTGAGCTGAATTCAGATCGCAAGAGCAGTGACTAGTATTTTGGTGATTTCAGCTTTGGCGAGGACGACTCTTTGCACGTAAGCTGGCCAATGCGTGATCTGGACTGTTGCTGCGAGCTATACCGATGGGCATGTTGTGAGCCATCCCGAGCTTAGGTGCTGGGAACTGAGAGCGTCGCGGGCGGTTTTGGTTATCGCAAGCTGGATAGAGCATCATGAGCTGGTTACTAGGGTGCTATTTGATCGATAATGGTGTAAGCTATTTTGGGTGGTACTGTGCGTTCGATTTGTGCTGACCCATTGAGACCTGATCTGACTTTTAGTGAGCTGGCAGTGTAGCAGCTCTGAACTAGTGGTAGTTGAGCAGCGAGATTTAATCTAGATTCAGTTTGGGGATGTGTCTGATGTCCTGTTCTGAGTAGACAGATCGCGAGAGGTACGAACTGTTTGTAAAGCTAGTCTACACATGAGCCTTTTGGTAGAACAGCTTTGGAGAAGGCTGTTCACAGCTTTCGGGTCTGTGATGAGCAGATAGGATGATCAGATTAGTTGTATAGAGCGTGATCTGATCTGCTGTTGTGTTCTGCATTTCTGTGCGCGACACAGACTATTTGTGCGGACAGTTTAGGGTGAGAGCTGATCCTGTTCCCCCTGAGCTGGAGTAGTGTGCGAGAGCTGTTAGCGCACCAGAGCGCGATCTGCATTGATGCGAGAGAGCAGAGGTGTAGTTCATGAGCTGGATGTATGCGAGAGCTGAACCACGCACGAGAGCTGAAGCTGAGCTGTTGGGCGCGCAAGCTGGTGGGTATATGCGTGCTGAGCTGTGCACTGGGCTGATTACAGTGAGGAGGCTGAGCTGATATGATACCAATGTAACCGTGATCTGTTGAGCGTGAGAATATATACCCTCTCGTTGACCAACACTTAGTCATTTTAGACCACACTTCCCTTTATCCTCTCCAGAGAGTTCCCGATAGATATTTCAAAACCCTCGTGGGTACTGTTTGTCCGACCCTATATTTCCAGATCACCGGAGATTGGTTGGTTAGTTTTGAGAGAGAGTACCTCGGTTGGAAACCACTCTTCAGAGACAACATTTCAGTACCAGTTTGGAGACGAGAGGAGGCCGTACTGAGGAATCGCTGAGGAGCTGTGTGAGCCATTCATCATGATTTTCGGCTGAGTTGAGCTTTGTTTCAGGTAACCGAAGCTGTTAGAGCTGTTTTAGAGCTTTAGTTGTTAGAGCTGTATTATGTGATGATTTTCTGATCTGTTATTATTGTGCCATGCTGATTTGCATGTGCCTTATTGCATACTATTGCATGAGTTTGTTGGCATTGCATACATTCATAGAATTTTGAGCCGATTCCTTCTGAGACCTGATTTTTATCCGATGACGGATAGTGCCAGCATGCTGATCTGAAAATAAAATGAGGGCTGTCAACTGGCTCCCGTACCCTTGACTCCCCGTTGTGAGATTGTGCCTGCCCTAAGGTCCAGTGGGTAGCTCCCAGCCGTCAGTAAGCTGAATGGCACAAGTTGGGTTGATCTTTGAGACTTGTGCTGCTGGTACTGCATGTGGGACGACTAGGTAGCTCCCATACTCTCACCTGCGATGTGGCTACTGATTTTCTGATTTGATTAATCATAGCTGTGTCTGTTAGGATCGAATAGTGAACTTGGGAGTTGAGAGGGGGGGGTGAATGAACTCCTGTATCTAATTTTGATCTGAAAATTTGTTTGAAAAATTTTACGGCTCAAGGCCAACTTCTAGCCGAGTTATCAGCTAGGAAGCTTCTCAGTGATTACTGTTGTCTCGTGTAATAAATTTATTTTATGCGAAATAAACACGATTCAAGCAGGAGGGGGGGGGTTGAAATGAACTCCTGTATCTAATTTTGATCTGAAAATTTGTTTGAAAAATTTTACGGCTCAAGGCCAACTTCTAGCCGAGTTATCAGCTAGGAAGCTTCTCAGTGATTACTGTTGTCTCGTGTAATAAATTTATTTTATGCGAAATAAACACGATTCAAGCAGCTGAACAATTTAATCAAGTGCGTGAAAGTAAAAGTAGTAGAGACGAGATATTTGTTTCTGGAAGTTTGGAGCAATTTCTCCTACGTCTCCCCTTCTTCCTCAATGGGAAGGTTTACACTAGAAGGCTTTGATTTATACAAACCTTGTACAAACCCACTCTCGTGACTCACAGTCAAGAGACCTCCTAGCAACCAACGACACACAGACTCGCGATCGGGTTCATATTACGACAATTCAGTACTCTACTGGTTGTGCTATTTTAGCATTCAGACACTCTCTGTCTATAATTTTGAATCTGAACTCAAGTCTATAGAGTGTGTGAAGAAGATTTAGTGACACAATAGATATGAGCAATCTGTGCGTGTGTCACTCAAGTAAGCTGGTTCAAGATGAACTTTTCTTCTATGAAGAATGGTTAGCTTCTGTATGTTCAAATAAATTCATAGTATTCGGTTACCGCTTCATGGCTTCTCAACTCCTATATATATAATCTTTGGAAACAACGGTAATAAATGTTACCAGTAGACACGTTGTATACATCCAAATTGAAATTCCTACGACGCCTTAAATGCTTGTACGATGATGGTGTTGGCGCAGTGGCGGATCCGGATCCCGTTCCCGGGGGCGCAGCGGAAGTTTCAAAATTTTCCCCGGAAACGTTCAATACATAACAAATTTAATGCAATAAAACATACATAGGATGTTTTAGAGTGTTACCTTGCAGGCGTCTAGGCGCCTAGCTCCGATCAGATTCATAGGGAAACTGGCACTTCAAGGTAGGCAGCGGTAGATCTCCTAATCCGGTCCACGACTGGAAACAGGACTCCTTCGTCAGTCTGAACTAGAAGGGCTGACGAATTTACCACGGACAGAATCTCCTCGTCGACGTGATCGGAACAAGTCCAATCACGTGAGCACCGGCGGCGGGCGGCGGCACGATGGACGGCGGGCGGCGCAAGGGCGGTCGGACGAGAGAGTCGTGGAGGAGAGGGGTGGGCGGCGCTTGGAGGCTAGGGTTTTGTGTTGTGTAGTATTCTTCACAATACAACCCTAGACCATGTATAATTATAGGTGTGATGGGCTTGAATCGGCCCATTGGACCTGGGGCGGGCCCAATCCAACATATGAACATTCGGTTCATTCCCATCATCGTGGCTTCATAATCCCGATCGCCGATCAGATCGGACCGATCTATGCAGTTTCCAAAACTGAGTATTATGATACGAAAACAATTTTTCAGACCACCTAGTCCAAAATTGCAGTTTAGCCCCTCCACTTTAGGGAAATTGCAATTTGACCCCTGTTGACTTTTAGGAAGTCGCACTTCCTAAATTCCTCCTCCTATGCTCAACACATTGAGCTCAGTTTCCGTGCGGGAATCGTGAAGCAAGTACTTGTGTGACCCTCAATGGTTCAGGGATACAGCTATCCGTGGGCCCACAACAATTGCGACTCCGAAATCACAATTTCGGACCGACCCATCGGATCATGGTAAAGCACCTAGAAACATCGCCCCATGATCCCCTAGGTATCACTAATAGTGCCTGCAAGAACCAGGGGGTCGTGGTTAGCGTACAAGGGGTCATGGTTAGCGTACAGTACGGTCCTTTCAACACATATATCCCGATCAGATCAACGACCATTGGTACATCGACAGTCGCTAGAGATCCAATAACTATGCATACATCTCGGAGATAAAATAGTAACATCACGAGTGTTATTTGGTAAACTCATTTACCTAAAACACATCTAGTACTCTGGCCAGAGATTTATCACACTATTATCTCCTCAGATAGCATAGGATACCACGCATAAAAACGAGCGGTGAATCCTCGACAACGAAGCATCAACTCCTACATGCATCGGGACCTCATCCAATCCTTCCACCTAATGACCCCAGCTGAGTCGGTAAACTGGTCAAAGTGAGGCACCTATCATGTAGAGTCTCAATGACGTTTCGAGTAGTGAGGACTAATCAGTACAACCAAGACCTCGGACTTATCCACTCGAAAAATGGTAACCACTTGAAAAGTCCGAACGAGGGTAGTTCGATAGATCACCAGGTCACTATCCATCCGCATGCTCAGAACATCATAATGCTCCCTACCAATGAAACGTGGTACTTCACATCGTAGATGCTAGTCTCAAGCTCGGGCGGTCTTATCCTCATTTTGACGGCCCAATCGACTAGGAACGAGTTCATAATACACAGTGACTATTGGATGTGTTTCATGATAACCATCATATCCACTATCACATCTAACATACACTATGGTGCATTCTAGGTCTTTATCGAACACAATTGTTAACATTATAACATAATGAAAATAAAGAATGCCATAAAATAATGCGAATTTCATAAATAAAGATCGTTATACAAAGAGTCAATAAAACCCACACGCCACAAGTTGGCTAGTTGGGCATCTACTCTAACAATCTCCCACTTGCCCTAAAGCCAACTAATCATCAGACGCAGTCCCATTGTTTCGCGATGTTTTTCAAACAACGGTCCTGGCAAGGGCTTCGTAAGTGGATCAGCAATGTTGTCTGCAGAGGCGACTCTCTCGACTGCTATGTCACCTCTAGCCACAATATCCTGGATTATGTGGTATTTCCTCAGTATATGTTTGGATCTTTGGTGAGACCTAGGATCCTTTGCTTGCGCAATGGCACCCGTGTTGTCGCAGTACACGGGGACTGGAACAACTCCATCAGGAATTACGCCCAACTCTTGGACGAAATTCCTTATCCAAACGGCCTCCTTAGCAGCAGTTGATGCTGCGATGTACTCAGCCTCAGTGGTTGAATCCGCGATGGTGTCTTGCTTGGAACTCTTCCAAGAGACAGAACCACCATTGAGCATGAATACAAATCCATAGGTTGACTTCGAATCATCCACGTCACATTGGAAGCTAGAATCAGTGTAGCCTTCCAATTTCAGTTCACCACCCCCATAGACCATGAACATATTCTTAATCCTTCGTAAGTACTTAAGAATATCTTTCACAGCCTTCCAATGCATTTGTCAGGGGTTGGCCTGGTAGCGGCTCGTGACTCTCAGAGCATATGCAACATCCGGTCTAATTGAGATCATGCCATACATAATACTACCTATTGCAGAGGCATATGGCACACGTGTCATACTCTCTATCTCCTCATCAGTCTTTGGACACATAGACTTAGATAGATTGATCCCGTGGCACATAGGTAGGTGTCCTCTCTTGGACTCTTCCATAGAGAACCGCTTAAGTATGGTATCGATGTAGGTAGCTTGGGTGAGTCCGAGCATCCTTTTCGATCTATCCCGATAGATCTGTATTCCAAGAATATAGGATGCTTCACCCATGTCCTTCATCGAGAATCTACTAGACAACCACACTTTAGTTGACTGCAACATTCCTACATCATTATCAATGAGTAGAATGTCATCAACATAAAGTACAAGGATTGTCACAGCATTCTTACTACCTTCTTATACACACATGGCTCCTCGGGATTCTTGATGAAACCAAATTCCTTAATTGTTTCATCGAATCTCAAGTTCCAACTCCTCGATGCTTGTTTGAGAACGTAGATCGATCTCTGAAGTTTTCATACTTTATGCTCACTTCCTATAGATGTGAAACCCTCAGGCTGCGTCATATAGATCTCTTCCTTAATGTTTCCATTAAGGAACGCAGTTTTCACATCCATTTGCCATATCTCATAGTCGTACCATGCGGTTATGGCTAGTAGGATTCTAATTGACTTGAACATTGCGACCGGTGAAAAGGTTTCATCATAGTCAACACCTTGCCTCTGAGTGTAACCTTTTGCGGTTCACATGCATTGAGTCAATCTTAGATTGCATTGCTTCAAGTCACAAATTAGAATCAGCATCGGAAATTGCCTCCTTGAAAGTTATTGGATCACATCCAACAGTTTGATCATTTTGATCATCTTCAAGGAGGAAACCATATCTATCAGGAGCCCTAGGAACCCTTTCAGATCTCCTAGGTGCGGCCATTTCTGGTACTGGCTCTTGAGGTACGGGAGATTCACTCGGTACTTCAGTTGGTTCTCGAACCTCTTCGAGTTCTACTATTTTGACTTTTCTATCAAGTAGAAACTCCCTTTCCATAAAGGTGGAATTTCTAGAAACAAACACTTTTGTTTCATTTGGATATTAGAAGTAATATCCAATGGAATTCTTTGGATACCCAATGAAGTAACATAAGATGGATCTATTATCCAGCTTATCTCCCACTGTCTGCTTCACGTAAGCAGGACATCCCCAAATCCTCATGTATGAGTATTTGGGCGGCTTGCCCGTCCATATCTCATATGGAGTCTTATCCACTTCCTTGGTGTGGATATTGTTCAACAACATCACCGTCGTTTCGAGCGCATAGCCCCAAAACAAGGTAAGAAGTTCAGTGAAGCTCATCATAGATCGAACCATGTCCATCAAGGTTCGATTACGACGCTCTGCTACACCATTGAGTTGTGGTGTGGCTGGAGGGGTCCACTTTGAGAGAATCCCATTCTCTTTAAGGTAGTCTTGAAATTCAGCACTCAAGTATTCACCACCTCGATCGGATCGAAGCGCTTTAATACTTTTCCCCAACTGATTTTCTACTTCAGCCTTGAATTCTTTGAACCTGTCAAAGGACTCAGACTTGTGCTTCATTAAGTACAAGTACCCAAACCTAGAGTGATCATCGGTAAAGATGATGAAGTATGTGTGACCGTACTTAGTACCAATACTAAGTGGGCCACACACATCAGTATGGATCAAATCCAATAGGCCTTGGGCACGTTCAGCCTTGCCCGTGAAAGGGTGCTTAGTCATCTTTCCCTTGAGACAAGACTCACAAGTCGGTAGGGAGTTAATGTCCGACATCTCAAACATGTCACTCCTAACCAATTTGTTCATCCTACTTAGGGAAATATGACCTAGCCTAGCGTGCCAAAGTTGTGCCGGGTTCAAGCTATCATTTTCCTTTTAATTGTTGTTGTATGTGTTTCCACATCGTGAGTTGGAACTTCTTTTAATTTTAAGGTGTATAAATCGTTTTCGAGTTCTCCAATTCCAATCAAACATTCATTCTTGTATATATTGCAAATCGAATTAGCAAAAAGACAAGAATATCCATCACTATCAAGCATAGAAACAGAAATAATGTTCTTTATTAACTCGGGAACAAACAAAACGTTTCTCAATAACAACATAAAATTCAAAGACAGAAATAAATAAACATATCATATAGCTACTGCAGCAACCCTTGCTCCATTGCCCAGCCTCAAGTGGGTCTCACCCTCTCTAAGACGTCGGCTTCTTGTCATCACCTGAAAATAAATGCAGATTTGAGATCCACATCCGGTATCAAGTACCCAAGAAGTCGAGATACATATTTATTTCAATGTAGAACATACCTTTTTGCAGTTCGCAACTGCTCGAGGTACTCCTTGCAGTTCCTCCTCCAGTGCCCAGGCTTGTGGCAGTGGTGGCAAACATCCTCAGACTTGTTTGGCTTGGAAGCCTTTGCCTTGGGCTTCTTGGCGGGCTTTTCCTCCTTTGCAGTGGCAGAACGCTTCTTGCCCTTGCGTTTGGGACCCTTCTTCGCAGAGGAAAAAGAGCCCATAAGGAGGATGGGCTTGTCCTTCTTTATGGTCCCCTCGAACACCACAAGCATGTTCACCACCTCTTCAAGGGTGGCTTCCAGCTTGTTCATGTTAAAGTTGACCACAAAGGGGTCGAACGCAGCAGGGAGTGAGAGGAGAAGCAGATCCACTGACAGCTCATGTGGAAGTGTAATATCAAGGCCCGCCAACTTTTCAATAAGCCCAATCACACGAACCCCATGCTCGCGGACCGAAGTCCCATCACGCATGCGGCTCGTCATGAGCTCCTTGACAGTGGTGAACCTCTCAGTTCGAGAGTTTCCCCATACAACTCTTTAAGATGAAGGTGTATGTCAGCAGCATACATCGTCTTCTCAAAGCGCCGCTGCATTTCGTTTGACATCGATGCCATCATATATCATTGAGTCTTAAGCTCGTCATCCCACCATTTTTTAAGCTTTGTCAGCTCCTCAGGGCTGATGTCGGCAGGGGCTTCTTTCGGAGGGCTCTTGTCTAACGTGTAGAGGAGCTTCTCTGAAGCCAATACAATATTGAGGTTTCGAAGCCAGTCTTGGTAGTTCAGACCAGTGAACTTGTTGCTATCCAGTATAGCAGCAAGTGGATTTTTGATCGAAGACATTATATAAGCAGTTTATACTGAAAAGAAAAACAGACATGCATTACTAACTATATATGAAAAACGCTAAGACATAAAACAAGGTAATTAAGTTTTATGAATTACCCTCCCACTATTTTAACGATTTCACGACCCTATAATGAAATCGAGAAAGCAAGTTTCCTTAATGGGTACATAGAGTCCAATCAAGCGATCATGGTCCCGAATAATATCAGCCAACCATGACTGTGAAAACCCGAAAATTCAGCTACAAAAAAAATAAAAAAAAAAATCAGCTTCTGGTCGAAATTCAGCAGTAGCGCCTGTTGGTGAAAGCTGATCAGCAGTTGATGGCGCGAGAGTGAAACGCCGTCGTTTCGTGGAACCTGCAGTTGCGCGTTTAATTGGTTACTGAAGCGGAAGGGATGATACGTTGTCGTTTCGACCTTTGAGGTTGCTGCTGGCAGGCGTGGCTTTTAGCGCGGGAGAGTTCGAGAGAGCGACACGTGTCGGTCAACATTTTTGAGTGATTGACTGCTGGACAGCAGATGCGTGAGTTTAGAGTGACCAGCTGCTGGTTTGGGAAACCAGTCATAGAAATGGAGCGACGTTGTTTAGTTAAGTTGAAACGCTGCGTTTTGAGTGTTTCGTATGGAACCAGCAGCGAGGGATTTTTGTGAGAAATTAGCACGGGGCCTGCTGGTCGCTAATTCAGCAGTTGGTACTTGAAGTTTAGCGATAGCAAAACGGTGTCGTTTGAATAAGTCGATACGACAGCGTTTTGACTTAACACTAAAGATCAGTCGTTGAGCTTGAAATGAAACCAGCAGCAACGATTTAGCGACGTAAATTCAGCAGCGACGCAAATTCAGCAGCGACGCAGACTTCATCTTCTCCACGAAAATTCAGATTTTCTCGACGCGAAACAAGATTCTTTGTACAGGAAACTTCACCCGTGAAAATTCGAAAAGATTTCTCACGCGTACAAGACAGATTTCACGCTGTAACGGCCAAATTGAGGTGATTAAGGGCAAATTAAAGCTTGTAATTCCATGGTTTAATCCTACGCGTGTAACCGTCGGTGTAATGGTCATAAAGACAGGCAGACGATTGATTCATCCCCCGACGCCTATAAATACAGACAGAACCTCAGAGTTTTCCACACCATTCGAAATCCCTCAGTTAGAAAAGCAGCAAGCTCACGCTAAAAACCTGTAGAAATTGTTGCAAACTTCCATAGTCGAATTTCTGCACAAATTGAAAGCTAGCGCCGTGCTCCAGAAGTTCTGCTACCAGACTTCACGCCATTTTTGAGCCCCTGCATTTTTGTTGGCACCGCCCAAAACATCCAGACTTCACGCTTTTCACACAAGATTTCTCACAAGGGCCAAGCATCTACGCGCTTTTGGAAAACCAGACTTCAGGCTTCACACTTTTCATGTAAATTCAGACTTCGAATAGTAAGTGGGCTTTTGCTATTAATTCCGTTTGCTATATTATATATATTCATTTCGAAAGTTCAGTTTTAAGTCTACTGTTCGAGCACCTTTTGTTCAGATTTTCGTCTCATTCAAACTTCGCTTGCACTGATTTTTGCTATCGTAATATGGGTCTACGGAATATTTCGGACTCTGGGTTACTTGGTGTAACCACATGGCCTCGACCCCTTAGAGGAGTAAAAATTAGGGACTGATCAGTAAACCATAGACACGATTCTGTCGTTATATGGGTTTACGGAATATTCCGCACTCTGGGTTACTTGGTGTAACCACATGGCCGCGACCCCTTAGAGGAGTAAAACTTAGGGACTGATCAGTAAACCATAGACACGAAGTAATCATCAGTGCTATCTGTCATGCTATGCTCTGTTATGCTATGCTCTGCTCTGTTATACTCTGCTCTGCTCTGATCATGCTATGCTCTATTCTGTCTAAGCTCTGTGAAGAAGAAGAGCAAGATCAGTTCTGGGGTTGGTGAAGATTCAGACTTCTGTTTAATTATGTATTTTCGCTTCCGCAATTCTGTTAGTCAAATTTTATTTTCCGATGTAACGATATTATTTTGGATATGTAATAGACTGGTTTGAGCTATGCTATGATGGCTTAATGTTTTACAATTTTTAAATTGTTTAATATTGCCGATGTCATGAGTCTTGGTCTCGGGGCGTGACATTTTAGTGGTATCAGAGCTCACCAGGTTCATAATCCAGCTGGGAACCAAATCTGAAATTTTTCAAGGTCCAGGAGAATTTTCAGATTTTTGGCGAAAGACCAGTGCTGCCCTCCGAAAACATGCTTTTGCCATTTTGTTTAAAAATTCAATAACTTTTTGTACAGGACTCCGATTTCAGTTCCGTCAGCTGTTCTGAAATCCCTATGGTTAGTATCTTCTGTTTATGGATTAACCTCACGACTTTATTGTTGGGATCCGAATCACGCCCCCCGGCTAGGCAGCGGAAGAACAGAAAATAGATGCCGGGAGACGATCAATACAAAATCAAATACACAATCTATGACATTCATAGGGTGTTAAATAGGAATACCTTGTTGGCACTTGTGCCTGGCTCCAACCGGAATTACAATAACGCCGGCTCTTTACGGTAGATTGCGGTAGATAACGCCAATCTGGTCCACGACCGGAGGCAAGATTCCTTCGTCAGCCTGCACTAGAAGGCCTGACGAGATCTGCACGGACGGATTCTCCTCATCGAATTGGCCGGAACGAATTCCTGCGACTCGAGGCGGCGGCGGCGGCGGCGGCACTAGGCGGCGGCGGCGGCTTGTGAGAGAGGAGAAGGGGCGGCTATGATTAGGGTTAGGGTTGTTATGAATTGAGTTGTGATTAAAATGCTTAAGTCTACATTAAGTAGACTAACAATGGACTTGGACCGGCCCATTGGGCCCGGGTCCAAATGACGATATCCATTGCTGCGACTTCATCGTAACTCCGATCGCCGATCAGATCGGACGGATCGACTCAGTTTCCAAAACTGAATGTTATGATGTGAAAAACAATTTTTCAGATCATCTAACCCTAAATTGCAAAATGACCGTTTTGCCCCTCAACATCGGCAAATCACGATTTGACCTCTGTTGAATTTTTAGGAAGTCGCACTCCCAAAATTCTCTTCGTATGCTCAACACATTGAGCTGAGTATCCGTGCGGGAATCTCGAATCCAGTTCTTGTGTGACCCTCAATGGTTCAGGGATACAGCTAGCCGTGGGCCCACAACCATTGTGGCTCCGGAATCACAATTCCGGACTTGCCCATCGGATCAAGGTAAAGCGTCTAGAAACATCACCCCATGATCCCCTAGGTATCACTGATAGTGCCTGCAAGAACCATTTGGTCGTGGTTAGCGTACAGTACGGTCCTTTCAATACATATATCCCGATCAGATCAACGACCATTGGTAAATCGAGAGTCGCCATAGATCCGATAGCTATGCATACATCTTGGAGATCGAATAGTGACATCGTGAGTGTAACTAGGTAAACACATTTACCTAAAACACTTCTAGTACTCTGGCCAGAGATTTATACACAATTATCCCCTCAGATGTCATAGGATATCCACGCATGTCTGCGAGCGGTGAATCCTCGACAACGATGCATCGACTCCTACATGCATCGGGGTCTCACCCAATCCCGACGCCTTATGACCCCAAGTGAGTCGGAAAACGGGTCAAAGTGAGACGCCTATCATGTAGAGTCTCAATGACGTTTCGAGTCGTGAGGACTAATCGGTACAACCAAGACCTCGGACTTATCCAC